>VXAL01010449.1:125703-214804 GCA_013399475.1 Chauna torquata | reverse complement strand
CCACAAAACTTCCCGGCAAAATGTAAAGTCACTAATGGCTTGGATCCCTCTTCCCAACTTACCTGCCAAATCGATTGACGAAAAGGCTGACTGAGAAGGAGCCAATCATACCTCCTACTGAGAAGATGGCCACAGAAAGGGACCATAATGAAGTAAGCAGCTCTGGGGAAACAGCCTCCCCGCTCCGTTGGGACAAAGTTTTGTTGAGGAAGGCCTGGATGATCTGCAAGAGAAACCAGGTGGGTAAAGGGGGGTTTACAATCCTGTGGGAGGGCGCTGGGGAACAAGGGGAGTATTTCTGACATCTTCTATTTTCATTGAGTCAAGCAGCAAGAATAGACCCTAAAAATTCAGTAGGAGGCAGCAAATCATACAAAGAAAAGATCAGGTTGAAGAACAAGGAACTAAAAATTCATTAAGTTCAGAGACTGGTAGCAGAATGATGAGGGAGGGACTGCTTCACTGAACATAGGGCAGTGATGATTAAGGGAAGTGGGCTTATGTTCTGAATGTTTCTAGATGATGCAAGTCACTGCTGGTGTTTTAGGGGTGAAATGGGAGTGAGAAGGAACAAGAAAAACATGACTAGAGAATGGAAGGGAATGTTTCTGACAACACCAGAAATCTAGCAGCTGAGAATGGCTCTCTGAAACAGAAATAATTTGAGATACATGAAGTTTCACTGAGGTAGGACAGAAAAACTGCAGCATTATGCAAAACAAACCTTCATTTTCCCTTGGGACAGGATGAGAAGGGATATAACATAGCAGTTTCTGATTTCTGAGGCATCCTCTTTGCTAATGAGGTGAGTTCTGTAAAGGCTGAAGGGGATGTAGCCTCAGAGTGCCTGCTCCCAGCAGAGGGCAGCAGGACATTAGCTAGGGAGCACACCCCCTCCTTCTAGACCAACATGTGATGTGACATCTATTCCTGGAGATGGGGTGGATGTGGTATTGGTGACTCAGTTCCTGAGACAGAGGAACTATCTTAGTTACAAGAAAACTATTTCTCATTTTCTTCTTTTTTCCTTATGGCGTAAACATATGTTTTGGTCAGAATACTCCTGTCACAACCCTTTTACAAGGGCTGAATCTACACTTAACACAAATGAATAAACAAATGAAAAAGTCAGACGGTCCCTGAGAGAAACTAGAGCAACTGTAATCCCCTCAGCTCATTTCTGTACACTGCTCTCTACATGCCTTCTGCCCCAGCTGGTTCATTCTGACTCAGAACATCCTGCTTCATCCTCTGACCTGTACAACAGGCCAGAAGCCTGTTCTTAGTCAATTTGTGACAGATTGGAGCAGGGTAGCAGGGGCAACATTTAAAATAGAAGAATTGAATTGGGTTTCCTCTCCTCTCATGCCCTAAAGGGGAAGGGGGAGGATTAAGACTAACAAAATGACAATCCCTGAAGTGGCTGATGTTCCAAGAAATGGCAGATGGACACCTCTTTCTCTAGACAACACTGTACTCCAAATTAAAAGAATTATTCTCTGCTCTCTCTCCTCCTCAGTAACTTTCTGGTCCTTTGAATCTCATCCTTCCTTGAATTCACAAACCAGAACCAAACTACTAACTGCTTGATAGACAGCTCCCCTCATTTCTATGCCTTTTTCTCCTCATCAGTCCCATATCCATATTCTCTCCCCAGCTCATTCTCCCTCTCACCTTCTCAGGAGCATTGATGACACCAGTGTTGTACCCAAACTGGAGAGATCCAATGGCAGCAATGGAAACGGCATAGATAAGGGATGCAGTGATTTTCTGAAAGAAAAGAAGAAAATGGTTTGGTTAATTTGTTTATTCATGCTTTCTGTAAAACTTGAGTTTCTCTTGACCACAAATAGAAGATGCAGCTGTGCAAGTGCAAGAGCCTAGAGGTAAGGGAATATGCTTTTATCCAGCAAGTGTAGGTACCAGTAACAGAGACCCTGGAAACAGATGTAACTGGACAGCAAGAAAGTTCTGTGACACTAGAAGGGCCTATCAGGACCAACATTTATATATCCTGACATTCAGCTATTCTCCGCTCATTAATAATGAATACACTGACTCCATTAGTGGCTGCTATTCTGGGTTAATCTGCTTTATAGAAAAGCTTTTCCCAATTTCTGGCATGTCATGAAACAAGGGTCTTCCTCATGCCAACTGACAAAGCCCCCCCAACAAATAGATTCTCAGATTTGCACAAGAGTCACTCGTTGCACTGGCAGTCACTCATAACAGTTAAAACTTGTACTCTTCAGCAGCAGGTCTGCTTTTCCCAGTCTAGAACTTACCAATCCTGCCAAGGCACCTAGCACAGGAGCCTACACTGACAACCTTCTCTATTTCTCTTGCCACTGTGTCAGTACTTAATATTTTAAATAGAGCACAGCCCCTAGAATGAGTGCATGTGAATCTATTAAAATTTTAAAAACTGTTGAGCCCTCAAAGCCATAGAGAAAGCAGCTCCAACCTGCACAGTTCCCAAAGACAGCTAAATTTCTAGCTGTCAGTGAAAAGCATGACTTTTTTTTGTTGAAGTCTAACATTTAAGCCACCTCTGTGTTAGGGAGGCAGGTGGGAGCAGGTGACTCAGAAGGTGAAACTTACACAGCCAGTGCTTGAGCTGGCACTATTTGGAAAGTGCATGTTTCTGTCTCAGGAGGGACTGAAAGTTTTTCCAAAAGTATAGCAGTCCCCTTTCCAAGGCTTTCCAGTTATTCTCCTAAGGCTGGCAGGGGAGAGAGAAGTAATCCATGGGGCCTGCTGTCACAGTTCCTCCAGTCAGAGCTCCTCAGCCAGCTCACAGCCGACTCCTGAAGCAGTGGTTCCCCCAAGGATGCCAGTGCTCACACTACCTTTACCAAACTTTCAAGCCAAGGCCTGTATGTGCTTCTGGCCTCCACACTCCAACAAACCTACCAGTTAGGCCTCAGTAAGCAGAAATTAAGAAAACTACTCTCACGCATGGTTTCCCCCAGCTACATCATTTAAATGTCTAAGTTTTGAGCTCTCTCTTCCTGCTAAGGTTAGCTAATGCTGGAGGCAGAGGAGACAAGATCCTGTATTCTTACATGAGGCAGTTGATTCCTAATTTACATCTGAAGATACCCCAGACAATCTAGGCCTTCTCTCTGCCGCCCTATGACTGTTCCCCTCGTTTCTGGGCAAGGAAACCAGAACCACAAGGACACAGCTCTTCCAAAGCACCTGAATGCCAATAAAAGGCCATTAAGACATCTAAGCACTTTTAGCCAGGTCCCCCTTAGCAACTATAGCAAAGCTGAGGACAAAGCCCAGCTGTTCACACTTCCAACACAGTGATGCAACACAAGAGAATGTTTCCCCTCAAGGATCTGCTTTGTCATGGCTCACAGTGGTCACAGCTGACCTTTTTCTTCTGAGTGCAGCAGGGTCTGTAGGGTGACTGCTTTGCAGGCACCTCCTGCCTACATGGTGCATATATAAGCAGGTTATAATGAGGTTATTTCTACTACTACCTTTCATACTACATTTTCCTGACTGTTGCCAGTTATTCATCTATCTCCTGCCCAGTCTCATACCACCCAAGACATCACATGGCCTGACCCAGCCTCTCCAGTGAGCCAGACCACGATCTAATGCATGGATCATTTGTTACTGCTACCAGTACCTAATTTCCCAAAATGCAAACAGAGAGCTCAGAAATAGCACAGCTACATCCACCCTTAACCAAAGACTCAATGTTGAGGTCTATACATTGATAGGGAATTCAAACGACCAACCCTCTTCTCTGAACACAGGCATCAGGTTCTGGCAGCAGCACATACTAGCCAGACACTTCACAACAGCTCCCCTCTCCTTTACTGACTGCAACCTCAGAGTAGTACAACTTGTTGAATCCAGCTGAAGACACCTCTGTCCCCAAGTGACCTTGATCAGACGCTCTCTCCTTTTACCTCATCTTCTCACGCTACCCACATCTCTATCAATATGGCGGTGAGGGCCCGGGGCTTCCCGGATACTGTCATTTCTGCTGCAACAGTAATCCTTCGGCATCCTGCTTTGGGCACCGGGTGCTGCTGGGTATCTGCTCGCTCTTTCCTCATGCCTGCCCACTCTTCTCCCTTGATGCATTCAAACACACGCAGTCATTAGATCACCCCACTGGCGCACGCCTCACTCGTGGCTAAGAATGAGCTATGAGACCGACAAATGCTCTGTCCCTTGCTCTCCAAAGGAAGAAGGGGGAAAGGATTTGGTCTGCTTTCTTCTTGAAATTGAGGAATAGTTATAATATAAGCCATAATACCGCCAAAAAAAAGGTTTTATAACTAATCTCCATTTTACCATCATGGATCTATTGCCATTAACCCTGGGACAGATGAGTAGTGGCCAGCCAGCGAAATATACGTCGTGATCAACACAAATTAAATACGGACAGCGTCGCATGGATAATCAGGTCACACGCATTAAAACAAATCAGTCTTATGGTTTGCATCAAGCCTGCCCAAGCACGCTCGCCCGGTTCACCGTTCTGCCCCTCGCAGACGGCGCTTTTTCTGAGTAACCAGTAGAAGGGCCGCAGCTGCGGCCTGCCGGCACCACCACCGCATCCATCTTCACGCAGACTAACGGACACCCAACGGCAGCAGAGGACGAGGCGGCGACAAACCGCGACCACCCGCCGGTCGCGACCAGACCGCCGCCACCCCAGGGCAAGACCCGCGCAGGTGAGCGGGCCGGCGGCTGCTGGGCACACAGGGGCAACAGCCCACACCCGCTCCAGCCAGAAGCCGGTGAGGAGGAGGACACCCGCGCCCCTCACCTTCTTGTCGGCCATCTCCTGCGGCACACAGCTCCCAGTGACCGTCGCGGCGCCCGCTCCCCACCTAACGGAACCCGCGAGGCAGCTCCGCTCCCCCGCCCACTCGCTGCAGCGTCTGCGTGAGCACGCACCCCCTGGGCCGCCGGCGCCCGCGCATTTATGGCTTCTGCTATGGGAGGGGGCCGCTAGGAGGGGCTGGGGGAGGAGCGTCCGCGGTATGCCGTAACGAGAGGGGAAGTGCGGTCCTTCCAGCTCGCACCGTGTTCTGACTTGCAGTTGCACCAGTGCCGGCTGCAGAGCTTCCCGAGGGCGGCGGTCTGCCGGCAGCGCTGTGTCCAAGTGCCGGGCTCTTGTGGTTTGTGGGCGCTGTACGGCCAGAAGCCGCTCAACAGGCAGCTCGCGGCTTCTGCTGCTTAACTTGAGAAAGCAGAGTTTTCGGGAAAAAATTGCAAGTGTGGACGACAGACGTATTTACCGCAGTTTTGACGTTACGCAAATATCGGCTAATGATAGAATACTAGTGGTCTGTACGAACTGAGCTGCGAGAGATAAAGTTGTTTTGGACCTGTAGTTAAAACGCTTAGGCAAACATTGACGGACACACACAGAGCGGCACAAATAGCACGGGCAGAAGCCTGAAGTCAACTGCCACACTTTATGGGCGCTCTACGCACCTCCCAAAGCTGTGTATGAGATACACTTTTGGATATTTGGGTGTGGTTTTCTTTGTTTGCTTGCTTGTTTTGTTTATTTTTATATATATATTACTACAAAGCTATAAGCTATTGGGACAAAGCATGAGGTGTGACTGCAGCTGCCTTTAGTCCCAGACTTGAACTGTTTCAAATCAAACTAGCTCCTGCATTACAAATTCATTTACAGCCCATTCCTCAGGTCAAAAAAGTTGCCACACTCTCTCAGGGGAGTAATGAAGAGCCGTGCTTTCAATACCAACCAAAAACGTTATCAAACAACAAAAGTTTTCACTGAATTCAGAATCTTTCAACAGTTTGGAAGTGGCAACAGCTCAGAGGTGCGGCAGGGGTGAGGCAGGGGAGAAAGCTGACATGTCATTTTTTCATTGCAGGGAAAACTATCTTGGGACTAGCAATCACTTTCATCACCAGATTCTGAGGAACTCGAGGGATAACATTTTAATTCCATTTCTGCTATTTCTTTGGCATGGTCACCTCATCACCGATGGGCACTTAACTGGAAATTTACAGTTCAAATGGGGTGACACTCCCTTCGTGAGTCTTTTTGTGCTGTTAAAATATTAGTCCCAACAGAAAAACTGTTGTGTAAAAGGACAAGAGAAGTCTGCACATTCCTCCTTCTTAGGTTATGTGATAAAAGCTCATCTGCGCAACCACAAAGGAGCACAGAGAGACAACGGCGGGGGCGGTGGGGGTATAATAATACCCTGCCCCAGCTATTCCCAGACCCATCACAGGAGCCATCAGCCCATCAAAGGCCCATCTCCACGCACCCAGAGAAGCACAGCGGCACAATGGCAGGCGGGAACACAGATTAAGGACTCAGAGGAAGTGATGACACCCTGTCTGGGCCCCTCCCAAGGCTGTCGCAGGAGAGCCATCGGCCCCATTGTCCAGGTGTGAAACCCATCACGATGAGCGATGTCGGAGCACCTTTCAGACCAGGGCAGGGTGGTGTTGCCGTGGCAGGGGCACGGGAAACATTATGGGATGCAAGCAAAGTGTTTTGGAGTTGCACAAGACTTAAAACGAGATGTTTAGGGGAGGAATCTAAGTCATTTGGGAAGGAACAAGTGTGGGAAAATGGAGGGATAAGGAGAAAAAAGATCCTGTCCCACGTAAACCACTGGCTGGCCAGTACACTCGTCTGGCCTTTCCCTGTGCTTGATCAGCACGGTCTGTCCTAGCGCGTCATTAAATTCCATTTCCAACTTTTCCTGGGTGAGGAACTCTCCATTTTGGGTGTGTACATGGGGGTGTGAGTGCCAGCCACGGGAGTGGGACCGTGGGCCACAGGGGCGCATGTGCCCATGGTGCCCTGGAGTGAGTTGCAGGCGTGCAGGTGAGTGTGTGAGCACTACTGAAGATGCAGCTGGACCAGCTGGTGAGCAGCTGAAGTGGCCTTGGAGCTGGGGGGAGGGTGTTTGTGAGGGAGGAGCTGCTTATTGGAGGGACCAGGGGAGTCCCAGACAGCTGCCAGAGAGGCTATGGGCTCTGGGGATCTATGGGGTGAGAACAAGGAGAAGGGAGTGTGTGTGATCCTCTGTGCCAGCAATTTGAGTGGGGCTGCAACCTTGGGGTCTCAAATGTCCAGGTGCCAGTAACTGGGGAGACGGATCCAGAGGCAGACCGAGTGTCTGAGCTCAAATGCTAGAGGGAGTCACCTTGTACATTTGTATGTATGTGTATATACATATGTATTTCCCACTAGTGGACCTCCATGCTGCTCAGTCGCGGGGGGAACAGGATGAGGTGCTGTCTGTGTTCATGTAACTGCTCTATATGTCTGTGCAGATCTGTGTGGCAGCCATGTATATAGATATATATATGTGGTATATATGTGTGTTTGTGTGCATGTGACTACTGGGAATACAGGCTCAGCCTTGTTACCGATCGCACCTGGGAGCAAGGATCCATGGCAGCCTTCCTTCTACCAGGCTGCCAGATCCAGATGTAATTCCTTAACACCCTTTGTCTGACTAATTTTGGCTCGCATTCATTTTTCATTTTCCTAGCTTATTTTCCACTTATTTGCAAGCATAACACACTCTGCCTTGAATCTGATCACCCAGATGTCTCAAACCCTGGCATTAGCTCTGAATATATTCAATTACTGGTTACTGTGGGAAGTTGCCATATTTGGGGACGCTCTAAGCATCTCCAAATTTCAGCAGCAATCTCTGGACAGCAAAAAAAAAAAAAAAAATATTCTGAAATTGCATCATTCCTGCTTTCTTCTTGACCCACATGACTCAGTTGCAAGTGCTGGGAAATCCACACTTCAAGATTACGTTAATCTAATCTTGAAGTTTGATTAAATTAGATTAGTCTAAACACATACTTAGCTGCCAGTCCAACTTAGAAGCAATACGAGTTTAGCTGAAAATTACTTCCCTGACACAAAATGCAGAACACAGTGGGTGACATTTCCTTATCTTTAGAGAGCTGGTGGAGTAAAAGGCAGTTAGAAAGAGACGCAAGCTCAAAATCTGCCACTGAAAACCAAATTTCCCTAAGAAATGTGGGGAAAATACCCCACCCTCCCATTTCAGTTGGTTTTCCTCCAGTCTGAGTTCATCTGCTGGTACTGAAATATTTAGATTTGAAGTTTGCATCACAGTCTATTCCTCCTAAATATCAGTTTTGTTTCTGTACTAGGACACATGTATGTCTGGGAGGTCTCCCACATCCCAGATCATTCTTATGAAGATCGTCTTTTGAGTAGCTATGGGGGAAGTACCTTAATGCCTCAGCAGAGTTATCTGATACTGCACCAACTAAGACTACCTATTTAATCTGTTTTTGTGAATATAATCGTCATCCATATTATGCAAAGTGTATTAATTGCACAAGGATGGAGGCCCACTGCAAGTTACCAGTAGCCAGCCAGCCAGATTTTCAAGTAAAGGACCAGGTAGAACTTCACAATGGTTGCCTCACATTAGGATACACCAGGATCCTAACCATGGAGCTATGTGAACTGGGAAAGGCTCATTGTACATTTGAGAAGCTTCATTCATTTTAGCTTTGAGAATTCTTACATATCTAAAATAGTGCATGCCAACTAATGTTTCGTTTACCGGAAACCTATGTTTTCCAAGGAAAGCTACTTTTATCAGAGAATGCTTATTCAGCATTAAGAAAGAGCCCCAACAACAAGCAAGCCTGTTCTCAGCTTAATTTATCCTAGAGGTTGGCACTGGAAAGTGATCCTGCAGAAGCACCTTGCTGTGGCTTTTAGAGAATGTCAGTGGAGCTCCAGCAGGTACATTTCTGTGGCAAACACATTTCATATACACAAGGTCTTGGCTCAAGGGACAAATGGGGAGAAGACAGGAAATTGGGTGCTAAAAAAAAAAAAAAAAAAAAACACATTTTTGATCCCATCCATGTTTCCACAACTTGATGGGAACAGGGTTGGATCAGCAGGAACTGATCAACCACAGCATCGTCACTCTGCTGTCCAAGCTCCTGACAAGCTACATTCCACCTTACACTAACTGCTTTGTCATATCTGCCCAGTTTTCAGTCCAGTGGGGCTGCCCCATAAGATGAAGCTCTTTCTAGTCTCTCTCTTTCCCCCTGAGTTACTCACCGCCTCTCTTTGTTCTGCATACAAATTCCAAATAATTTTAGTGAATACTTTCCCATGTTTCTTTCTATTTTGCCTGGAGAACAAATTCTTCAGAGATAAGAGGAGAACAGACAAGGAGAATTATTATCCAGTGTTTGCCTTGAGAGATGATTTTATGCTTTTCTGTTGTTGTGTTTATAACAAAAGAATATTCGGAACAAAGGAGAGAGAACAAGAGCCAGCATGGGACAGATGCTTCCCCCACGAAGTGAGTAACTTCATTGTTGAGAGGAGCTGAGAAAGAGTGGGAGAAAGAAGGAAAGATAAAAGAGAGAAACAAGATGATGGGTGGGGAATAGGTTGGCCCATATACAGGAGGAGGTTAAAAGAGTGAAAAGAGACAGAGAAGGGAGACAGAGAAGGAAAACAAAACAAAAACAAAAACAAAGAACAAGGCATAACGAGTTGAAGAAAGAAAAATTAAAACAGGTTAGAAGAGCAAAGCAGAGAAATAAAAGAGAAAAAAAGGAAAAGGCAGCAGCAAAGTATGACAGAAAAGGGATAACAGATGAATTGGTAGAAAAGATGAACACAGGCAGAGGAGGAAATTGCAGAATCGCCCAACGAGGATAGCACAGACACAGCACTGGAGAGATCATATCATTAATCCAAAGTCTTCTTTAACCTCTGTCCATTTCCATGGTGAAATGCAGGTTGGAATCAATGCCTCTGAAAACTTTCCTAATTAACCTCATCGATCAATCGAATCACTAAGGTCAAAAGCTTCTAATACTTTAACAATCACTTGCAAAGGGGAAGTAACTTTCGTAAAAAAAAAAAAAAAAAAAATATGCAGAAACCAACATGCTGGAGAGTAAACCACGAGCAGTAGCATCATACTGAGAGGGCTGTTTCCTGAACCCAGCTCTGTGCTACGAGAGATACGTGACAACAATTTGAAAATCGTCTAAGGTTTCCTAGTCCCACCTCCCATAACACTTCAAGCCTCATCAACTTCTTTTGCTCCAATTGGAAAAAGACTCCTGCCCAGCATTTAGGCCACAAGCCTACTTTTTTCTAATTGATATTGCCGGGGCAACCAGGCTTTCTAGCAAAGACAGAAGCCATATATCTGTGCATTTGTCTTTCTTGAGTTATCTATTTATCAGTTTTTTTTCTAACATGAGTCCACATCGAAGGATAATAATGACATAAGTGCATGGAGAATGCTGTAAAAATGTTTTCATAAGTAACAGCCCTTCTTATGATCCTTCTCAGTTTCTGCCTCCTTTTCTCTAGCAGCTCCAGGCAACAGGTGAACTATGTCTGACACAACTCAAAAGCCCCTCAGGACTGGGACACTGCAGGGGCTGTGGGAAGTGGGAGAGCTGTGCCAAGAGCTCAGGGGTGAGCTACCAGGAGGCTGCAGGGCAAGAGAGAGAGGCTTCAGCCAAAATATCTGTTTTTTTTTTTTATATATCAGCCACTGGATCTCACCAAGGTTTTCTCCATCCTGAGCAAGAAACTGAATTGGAGGGGCCATGGAAGAAAACATGCTGGCTAATTAAGTTCAATTCAAAAACATCAGCATAAGTAGAGAAAAAAAATGTACCAAGCAGTAAAATTAAAAAGATAATTTCCTAGCGAAGTCCTGACCACCAGCATAGCAATAGGAAAATATACCATGTTCTGGAGAGTAGTTGGGTTGGGGGTTGGTTCACAAAGAGGCCAGGAGAGGAACAGAAGGTATCAGATAGAGGGAATTACAGTTGCAGTTCAGTTGAGTCCTCAGCTAACCCCTCCCTTTTCCTGAGACTTGAGCAGCACATGCATAAGGAGAGGGTTGTTTTTGATTAATTTTCCTAAATTAATCTTTACTTCATATTTCTTGAGAAAACAATGTATTCAGAAGGAAAAATGTTATTGCTTAAGGGGAAATAATTTTTCTCTGGAAGTCATAAAAAGAAACCCTCTCAAGCATGTGCAGGGCACTGAGCCAGCTGAACAAGGATGATGGGAATGATGAATTCAGCAGGACAATGTTGCCTAGCTGCTTAACGAGAGGCAACATCACAGTCACACACATACTGATCAGAAAGCATGTGCTTCCTCACAGTGTTTTATGCCTAGCCTTGTCAATCTAGCAGCAGTGCAACAGGTGCTGGGGCATGCTGCCTGCTGGCACATGGAGCCAGTCTGGGCCTGCACACCATGGCATGGGGTGGAGGCATTTCAGTAGTGTAAGCTACCTTATCTCATGTCCCCATTTAGGCATACTTCTCACACCCCAACATTAGTAACAGAAAGCTATGCACACAGCCTCTACGTACACATACACTACGCAGAGTTGAACCCACCCACTATACATACACACTCCCCAACAAATACACTCTTTAGACATACACATATATTGACACAGCAGCTCAGACACACAAACACACTGACACATAACTGGACACAAGCAGAGCTGCAGATTCACAATTAGCACTGCTGGAGACATTTCTCATCTTGCCAAGTTCTGCTCCCAGATACCTGGCCTGAATCACACTACATTTCCCAGCAACTGCACAAAGGGTGGTAGCCTGGAGGGTGGAGAGAGCAGGGACTGTGAAAACTGGCTCACTAAGACCACACGTGATTATAGCAGCAAGATTCACAAATAAATAAAGGAAATAAAGCCTCTGCCTGATTTCCCTCTGTCCTGCAGCCCTGCTCCCCTCACTGTTGCAGTTTAAAATTAGCTGCTGTTGAGCTGGCAACACTCAGAGATGGCAGGATTTGAGCCTCTCCCTCTCCCTTTAGTGGGTTTGTTTCACCCAGTGGGTTACCAGTGGCTAAGCCAGCTAATGCACAGGTTTAGCATTTCTCTCCCAGCAGTAGATGCTCTTACCTGCCCTGTGGCGGTGTTACCCTGCCTCCCCCCCACCCTCATACAGCACCCTATGCTTGCTGCTCAGTAGCAACGAGCAGAAGGAGCAGCTCATGTGCTGTTACAAGCAGGGTAAGAAAGGAGGTGATAGTAAGAGTGCTCTGAAGTGGAGCGCACCACTCCTATTCTGTGCAGAACTCCTCAGGCATAGCAGACCAGGAAGGACGAGGTTAAACCACCTCTAGGATGAGCTGCCTTAGATAGCCAGTTCAGCTCCACATTGCCAGCCATCAGAGAGAGGGCAGAAAGCATCCTGGCATACAGACCCACCTTTCCAGCCTGGCGATTCTGCCCTCCTCTCCCTCAGAAACTGGGCACCAGCAACCTTGTGTGGGCATCTCCCCTATGACTGCTCACACCGCAGCAGCCTTCCTCCCTATTGCAAAACTCAGGCCATTGGCACAGTTGCTGGCCTCATTCCAGCCCCGTGCTTTCACAGGTAAACCTCCCTCCAGAGACAGCCCACTCTCCCAGGGTTTGTGTTGCCAGTCCTGGCAGATGCCCTGTGACCCTCCCAGGCGGATTCACAGCCACTTCATGCTGCGGTGTTGTGAAAGTGGGACAGTGGCAGGCTGCACACCCAAGCCCGCTCCCCAGTGTGTACACAGGGCTGGCTGGGGTGGCTCGGGGCAGGCAGGATGTGGCCCTTGTGGGAGGGCTGTGTGGGATCTCAGTGGAGCACAACCTCCTTCCTCACCCTCTGTCGATGTTGCCCTTTGTCTTGCCCTGCTAATGCAAACCCATTTGGCTCTTGCATTGCTCCCTCTGGGTGCTCCTCACACCCTTCATCCTCCCCCAGGACCTTTCATGCACCCTGTCAGGACTCAATTCAGCTCCTACACACACATGCATCTGCTTGCCTGTGGCCCTCCTCATCTCTTTGAAAATTAACATAGTTACCTTCAGCTAGCTGGGCTGTGCAAGGGTGCTGTGTACACAACTGCTTGCGTGTGTTTCTGTGGGCAGGTGGAAGATTCTCAGGGGCCTGCATTACACTCACTTTTCTTTATAAAATAATCAGTCTGAATAACTTTATGTTCTGATACAGATATGGGATGTGTGCTACTGCATGCCTGTACAAATACTAGTATCTGAGATTACCAGTGCGTGAATTCGTAATATTGAGATGTGTACATGTGGTATTCTTTTATGCCCATGTATATACACTCATACTTTTATATCTAGGCATACATTAAAGCATCTGAAGATATTTGTATGCATGCTTCTATACATCCTTCATACATAGAGGTATGTACATATGCATACATAGCTGCATTTTTATGTTTGTATATCCATGCTTGCTTGTGTTTGTGTATATACTGTGTTTGTTCATGTGTATGTACATCTCTGTTCCTACGTTCACCTGTTTTCCTATGTGAAATATTACGTTTCTGTTGTTTATGCTTACTGGTCACCTGCCAATATTTATATATACTCCTGCAGCTATGCAATTTTCTGTCTTGGGGCATTTACTTTTGAATATACTGTTTGTCCAAAACTAAACATTAACATTCACATTCATGTTAACAAAAATTAAAGAGCAATCCTACGTGGAAACTTCTGTAGGTAATGAAGGAATTTTTTTCTTAGTATTTTGTTTTGCTTCTCTCTTTGCAGTGATAAGGTCTCAAAACAGAGAAAAAGAGAAACAGCAGAAATCTGAGTTTTGTTGAAAGCATTGAGAAACTCAACACTTTTCACCAAATCCTCAAAAAAAAAATCTGTACTCTTCCAACCAGGCGCAAAGAGCAATACTTTCAATTTTTTTACATCAACATTTCAACAGGGTAGGCCACAACTGTTGTTCTGCACAGCTATCCTTTGCTTTAGCCTCTGCCATTAGGAGACTGTACCCTGTACATCAGTATCTTTTTTAAGCTTAGCCTGGAGCAGGATATGGTTTGTCCCTGCAAAATTTTGCATGCCCGCTTGAGAAGCAGGGTGTTTGAAATGACTGGGTATGTGGTCACCCCTTTTATCTCTGAAGAGAGGTTGCCACACAGGGTAGAGAGGGAATGCCAATCTAGTAGGTGTTTTTATCTCATTCCTGGTATATTCTCTTCCAAACCCATGAGCTGTAGGAGATGGCATACAAGTTTTCACTGTATGATAGACCTCCTTTCTACTACAGTCCCTACCTTTCCTGTAGACAGTATTAGTTTAAGAAGCAGAGTGAGCTAACAGGTGGTTTACATGCACTTCCACTCTGGTATCTCTCCAAAAGAAATAATAAAGATTAGTACAGATACACTAAATGTAAGGAGAGGTCCTTGGTGCTCCACAGTGGCATCTCCTAGCAGAGGTTGCTGTGGTTGCATAGGATCTGTGGCTGTTCTGGCACAGGCCACTCCCAGAGAAAGTTCTGTAAACTGGAGAGGTCATGGTCTTGGCTGCACAGCTCCTTCCTTCCAATCCACATTACTCCATCAAGAATCCTCCCCCAGAATATTTCATTTGCTCCAAAACAGCTCTCACCTCTTCCTTAGTAAGGAACAGGTCAGCTGCCATGAGGTCAGGGACTCTTTCAAGAATAGGTTTATAGGTAGAGATGGTTTGGATATCTTCAGTACTCAGAAGCTTCAGATCTGAGTTCCTCAAAGATTACACACATTATGGGACAACTGGGAGGAAACAGGAAACAGCCCTACTCTGTGGCTTTTTGTCTGTCATAGCAACAGCTTCATGAAGCATCTATGCCACTTTTTCCAACAGGGGCATCACTCTTGGAGACATTTGTTCAAGGGCCTGGGGAGGATTGTACAGGTTTGTGTCACACAGGTTTGTATCATCACAATTGGCTCCAACCCTGCTGCGCTTGAGCAGACAGCCAGTGGAGAGTGGGGACTAGCTGTCCACCCCACAGTTCCAGGTAGGGCTGAGGTGGCGTTCACAGGGGAAGCCAACCACACATCTTTTCAGGAGGGAAAGTGCTTGGCCTCAGGTCAGTGCTTCTCTACAAATTTGTTCCAGTTTAATTGACCAGGTGGGAACAAGGTGCACTTTGTTCGAAAGAGATTATACTCCTGAATTAGATCTCCTGCCAAGTCTCTTATCATTCTGCAAACAATGTGAGTATGGGGAAATGGACCTGAGAAAACAGAGACTGGATGCATAAGGAAGAGTGTAGATTCCTCTGTTGATGATACAGATAAGTAGAGTTGACCATTCCCCAGCTCAGAAATTAAAGAAATGAGATGGCATGCCTAGGATAGCAAGGAGCCACAGTGGAGGGACTGTGCTCTGGCCAGACTGTTAACCCCACCTACTAACAGAGCTGCAACAATGCCGACAAGGGAAAAGAGAGGGAAACCACCCAAAGGGAAAGACAGAGGGATCCCATCTAGCCTTTAAACCTGCTCTCTTCAGCTAGTGGTCTTCTCCCCACAGAGCAGCATTTTTAAACCTCAGTCATTCTCCTGCTACAAAACCCTGCCCTGGGCAGGGCCAGATGCCATGTTTGCACCCACTGGCTATGTGCCTTGGTTTTACCATGTCATATCACCCATCTGTAGCCAGCTCTTTTCTTCTCCTGCATTTGTGCCACCTCCCTGTCGGTCAACTTCCATCTTTTTTGCTTTTTTCTCTTTCTCCAAATCTCCTTCCATTCCTTTGTGGTTTCTATGTCCGTCCTTTTCTCTAATGTTGTGGTTTTTTTTCTGTACGAATTTACATCCTTCTGTACATTCCCCCCTCTTTTCTCTGCTACTTATCAGTGGCTCCTCCTTTCCCCGACTGTTTCCTCTCCACACTCCGTCCCTCCTCCTTTCTCATTGCCTGCGCCTCCCCGTTCCTCCCCGAGCCTCTGCGGCCGTACTCCTTAACTTCTGTCCTGAGGTCCCTTGAGAAAGGATGCTGTGGTCAGCACAGGGTTAAAGAACGAGTGGGGGTGGGGAGCTGCCCTCCTCTGTCCTTGATTGCTGCCATCAGCCTTTGGGAGGCAGGAGCTGGCGGAAATCTGGGCGCATGCCCGTGCGGGCTTGCACGTCCTCGGCAGGCTGCGAGCAGCCCCGCTGCAGCTGAGCCCCGCGCCAGCGGCCGAGCGCAAGGCGAGAGGGAACGGGAGACCAGGTGAACCTGTGTTTTTGGCAGACGGAGCTAGTACCACATGTTTAGACAACTGAAGTACATTCAGTATCATTGCCTCCGTGCTCAGCCACTCTGCAGAGGCCCCTCAGTCCTGCATGCTGCTCATGTGTGCTTCTTCTTGCCTTCTTCCCCCAGTATACCACGGAGTCCCTCTCAGTACTCCTCTCTCCTGAACCACACACATACATAGCCGCATGCGCACATCTTAGCCCTGCAGCCCGCAAGCAGTTACATTTTCAAAGAACCAACCACCCCACAGCAGTCAGCCTGACAGACTTCCTCCCTGGGAAACTGAACTTCTGGCAACAGAGTGAAAAGAAAGCCATAAAGCCATACAGATTGAGATTTCTCAGAGGTAAGAGCAGACATCTCCTGTGGAGACATCCCCGCCACCCTCCACTCAGAAATACAGTAGTATAATTTAGGGGGTGGAAATAAAAGAAATGCCAAAACCATAGAGGACCTGGCTAAGTGAGAATGAGCATGGGAATTTTGGTGCGATGTCAGGGGCTGTCCTAATGTCTGCTGGGTTATTCCTGCTTCTGGTACAGCCAGCTGGAACCAGACACAGAATAGAGCAGTATCTTGCCAGGTCCTCAAGCTTCAAGGTATCACAGAACAGTATGTGAAGTGCTCTAAAATACGTCACTAATTTCACACCCCCCATCCGTGAGGCATGTATGCAAATACCCCACTTCCGTAGCACTGCGGGACCTGGACACCTCACAGCCTTGATTCTTTACAGCACCCCACTGAAAAAAGGAAAGATCCTTTTTCAGACGCAGAACTGAGATAATAAGAGTAGATCCCAGGCTAAGACGCCAGAATGTTGAGCACTTCAGCATAAGCACTTTCTCAGCCCCTTAAATGGAAACCAAGAGACCAGAAGGAGAGATGACTATTGCTAATATGGATCCAAAAAGCCAACAGTTAGGGGAACTGTAATGCAAAAAGGCCAGAGGAAATAGGTAGAGGAATTGGTAAATCCCAGCACTCTCCAGGTTACGCAGCTTTACTCAGCACTGCTGGGAGCTGTCTCCCTCCAGAGGGGACCTGCAACCTGAGCTTTTCTGAAGCCACACTCATCCTTCTCCTTTAAAAACAAAGACAAAAAAACAGCCATTAAAGAATCTGCTCTTCCTCCCCATTGACAGGGTAACTCTATGATTAGTGCAATACCCCAGAACATAAGATCCATGTTCAGCTTCTCCATTAAGGGACCTTTTGTCTACATTTCTCAACATGGTCTTCATGGTCCAGAAGTTGCTGTTGAAAGACAAACCCACTCACCATGCTGCTATGAATGCTTCTTTGCATCTCATAACTCCTTGTAGTAGTCCTTAAAATGTACATGTTCTCCGCCTACTTTAATTAGTTCAACCACGCACATGGTCAAAAATGGAGCAATGAATAGTTGCCAAGATCACCTGCTCTCTGTAACTCTACCAGGTAAGGTAGGGATCATGCTGCCTCACGCTTGATTTGTGGCCCAGTGCATCTTTAATTCTTCTTTGCATTTCCCACTGCCTGACCCAGAATTTGTAATCATTAACTTATTAGGGCCTCCACCACTCTGGTTGCCTCCAGAAGTGAGAAGGTCTTCATAAGGAGGCTCTTCTAAGATAATACATGCTGCATTTCATGTGATGTCTAATCTAGTAGACATGCAAACAATATTTTCAGAAAACAAAACAAAACAAAACAAACACAATGACATAAATTTGCCTCCAGTATACAACAGCCACTGAGCGTGTTTTTTTCAGGAACCTGTTATTTAGGTGTAGTTGCCTAAACACTGTCGATATCCCCCTTCAGATTCATAAGCCCCTGTGTTGAAATCGGTCTTAGTATCGAGCACTGCACTACTCGTTCGTAGTAGAACAAGTAGTTGAGCAAAGGGTGGATGAACTGCAACATTGATGTGGGCCTGGGAACTTCTCTCTCAAGGGAGGAAGGTGTGTGAACAGGTGGTGGTAGAGTACAGCCATTTAGACCTACTCTTTAACTCCACCCAGTGTTCTGGCAGTACAGCCACCACGTCACTCCTTTTCTCCAACTCTCACCTGTCTTTCTAGGTCTTCTCTTGGTATCACAGACAATGACTGAGACAAAGAAATGGAAAGAAGGATGAAGAAGAATTGAAGCAAAGAATAAGGAAAAGAAAATACATGTCTTACAGAAAATGAGGGAAGGACAGGAAAAAAGAGCAAGAGAAAAAAAAAACAAGATGCGGGTTAAGACTATATATGAAAGGAATAGCTGTGTGAAAAATATATTTGTGAAAGACAAGAATAATAAAAAATGAAGAAAAGGAGAAAGAAACAAAGACTGCTGATACGGAAACATTTCTCTTTCTAGCAGGCTACATTCTTCTGACTTTCAGAAAGCAACTGGGTAAAAGTTACATGACGGTGTAAGGGTAGGATGTTCTTGCAGTGTTTTTGTGTTAAGTGAATTAGTACAGCATTGAGCCATGGCGGCAGAACATGCACAGGACTCCTTCACTGTCCACAAAAGGGTTTTCTCTGAAGTTGTTAACTCTTTACTTCAGTGACTCACTAACCTGGAGGTTTTCAAAACTTGTCTTGATCAAGAAATATCTCCTGAATTATACCCAGTGTTAGGTGCAGGCTCTCTGCAGCTCTTTGTGTCACAAAGCAGCTGGGCACTGCAACCATTCAGCCTAACCTATGCCAAGAGTTCAGGTTTCCCTGGGAATCTGGGACCCTGAGCCAAAACACCTTTAACAGGTCCAAAGACTTATCAGATAACACATTCTTCAGCCTTTCAGAAGAATCACTGGATCAGAGACAGAGAGGACAATGTGCTAGTTACATGAGACCCTAAATCCTGAACTGACCTAAAAGTGCAGTGCAGCTCAGAACTCCATAAATAATAGATTTTTCCGCAACTGATTCCTAATCGAGTGTTAATGCAAGATTTCTGGGAACACCTTAAACTGTGGGGTGAAATGTAGTAGTATAATACATGTGACCACTACTGCTGTGTCCATACAGCAGACGCAAGCCTCCTCAATTCCCATCCCATTTCATGCAAGGCTTGGTGTAAGATCTGGAATTACTTCCCAATGGCAGCTGCTCCCCTGTTTGTTCCAGAGTTTACCCCACAGAGTTTAGAATATTGCAGAAACTAACAAATAAAACTACTGCTGACATGACTTTCAGAGCCTGGAGCCAGCTAGGCATGGATTGTAATAGGACTAATTAGTGCTCCTAAAGGGTCCAGCTCAAATCAGTATGACACTGTAGAAAGCACTGTATATAAACAGTAAGAGTTATCCATGTCTTGAAAATCTATCTCAAGACCCACATAGATAAGGGAAAAGAATATTAACTCTGCTTTGCTGATATGGGAACCAGGCATGGAGTGATTACATGACTTAGTCCAAGAGAAAATCTACAATGGTACCATAAGCCAAACCCCAATATCCAGAGACATACACTAGTGCTTCAACAGCTAGGCAATCCATGATCTTCCTCTCGACTAAAAGCAGACACCATGACACAGATGGCTGTTATGTCTGATAAACAGGGCTGCTACAAATGCTGCATTTTTAATGTGGTTCACATTCACCCTAGATTCCATGCTGCTTTACTTACTTTAAGCCTCTGGCACCAAAGAATAATTTGCTGGGAAGTGAGAAAATATAGTTATGGATCATAAACCCTCACTTGCCTGCTGGGAATGTACACAGCTGATGCTATCAGTAGAACACATGTCAGATTCTGTCCATCTAGCCCAGACCAGAAACAAGAAAATGCCCCTCAAAGTTGCAGTCCAAATTTTTGTGCTTGGATGACTGGGAAACAGATGTTCTAGTAGGACACTCAGAAAGTACGGCACTCTTCCTAAACTAGGAAGAAAATCAAAGACACTCACTGTTGGTGTTATGCACCAAAAGAAGTTGGGGTACAGCCTTTGAGATGTTGCAGCACAACATCAAAACATTGTTGTGATTGCCTATGTGAGCACAAGCGTATTCTTTTTCCTGAGAAGAGCAAGTACTGTTCAGTACTGTGACATTGTTCCTAAACTGCCCTTGGCAGGACACAACCTGTCAAAGAGAGGAACAAAGTATCGCTGAAGAATATAACACTGACCAATATTTGTCAAAAATGCAACCTACTCTTGCAGCCCTATTGCCTGTTCTCCTCACAGGCACCTTCAAAGGGCTGAACCAACCTTGGTGGCTTGTAGTGCAATAAAAGACTTGCCTTGGCCCCAGTAAAAGAGAACGGACATGACGTGCTCAAATACCGTACATCTTTTTCTGTCTCTATTTTGGCTCCCTTGTGG
Organism: Chauna torquata; assembly: GCA_013399475.1. NCBI lineage: Eukaryota > Metazoa > Chordata > Aves > Anseriformes > Anhimidae > Chauna > Chauna torquata. Next base: position 194,384 of record VXAL01010449.1, on the reverse strand, counting down.
ACTAATTTCTGGATCTGGTGTAAACTGTTAACACTGAAGCAGGTTTATGTGAATTCAGCGTACTCTATGAAGGACAGTTGTCTCCACCTTCCAGACTTGATTGATTGTGTGGCAGCAGGTGTGCAAGTTGAACCTGCCCAGCCCCTTCTACAGGTCAGTTTTCAAGTTGCCCAGAAGACAGCAGGGAGGTCAGTTTGGGTTTTCTGTTCTCTAGTACAAAAAAGGCTACTGAGATTCAAACAGAGATGTAGCTGACAATCACACATGGTTTTCAGGCAACAAACTTTGCCCACATTCCTTGGCAGACACCAGCCTTTCCAACTCCACTCTTATTCCCTCCCCTACCATGTGCTCACCTTGTGAGCAGTCTTGCTTGAAGTCCAATGAAACGAACGAAAGTGTCTGAGACATATTAGTGTGGTAACTCTACAGGCAGAATCCCTGATATGGGGACATCTTCTCCTCCAAATTCCCATTTGAGGCTGACTTGTAAGGTGGATAAGCTATTCCCTGTGTTCCACTGCAAGTTTCCGTAATGAAGTAGCTTACCCTTGCTTACCCATTCTTGCATCTGTACTCTTTCTGCCATCCTTTACACAGGAAGGCACAATCAGAATAGGAGCAACTGCATATTTACACAAGAGTTGGTGGCATGTTAAGCAGCGGGAGGAAGACATTTGGTGTAAATGTAGATTTTATCCATAGGGGAGGCTCTTACAGTTGCCTTGACTTCACTCTGGCTCCTCACTAGATGGAAAGATGCTGTAACATCTGACAGCAATCAATGGCATTCAAGTACTGTGTTCCTCCTGCTGTATGTTGCCTCTGTCCCTACCTTGCCTTCAGCTTTGGAGCCCCACCAGAGCTGCCCCACTTTTTGACCCACCACTGGGAGTATGTTGACCTCCACCAGCATGAAATTAAGATGGACACACTGCAATTTAAGATACAATAAAATTAACTATAAATTTAAATCCCTTTCAAAGAGAACAGGAGAATATATGTCACCTATCCCATCCATTGCACAAATCATGTGAACGGAGGTTACTACAACCTGAAAAATGGGATGTAGACTAACCATGGCAATCCAACACAGACAGGCCCGAGCCTCCTCTCCCCAGATACCACATCTGGCATTCCCACCTTACAAAAGCTAATCCCAAAAGCCTCTTCCCTTGGGGTCCTCTCTGCCTGCAGCATTACTCTCTGTTATACAGCCAGGTAATCCTCCTGGAGGAGCTCTGCTACCATTTGAAATCTGTGTGCTCACCACATCCCCGACATTCTCTTCAGCTGCTTTTCTAATTCCCTACGACATGCAATCCCCATTCCACCTTCCAAGTAGTTTCCTCAGGGCAATAGTCCTGCTACAGAGACTATGATACCGGTTTCCACCTAGGCTTCCAACTTCAGCTGACCTGACTGGACCTCCAGCCTCCAAATAGCCTACCCACTTCACCCACCTTCACTGAGGAAAATAGGAAGGTGGAAAAAGGCAAAAGGAAGAGCTAGAGCTGGGTCACCATGTTAGCTGTGCCATCTGCAGGACTTTGCAGTAGTCTGCTTCTGTGAGATATTCTCCCACTCTGAAGAAGAGAGGGACTAATCTCCTTATACCTGTCCCCCAAGAAAGCTCCTGTTTGCTGCCCAGCCACAAGCACTGACCAAAGAGAGCTGCTTGTTCCTGGCCAAGGGAACCAGGATATGGCTACACTGCAGAGAGCAAACCAGACCCCAGCACTGCTGGTTCTCAGATCCAGTCTGAAACCAGACCTTCAGGACCTCCTCTCCTTTTCCCGTTTGTTTCTTCCTCACTTCCTTTCCTCTCACCTATGCTCTCTCCTTCTCCCGCTCGCATCTCTCCAAGATGCTGGGGCTCATGCGTTGCCATGAGGATGTCACTGTCACAGCAACAGGGACAGAATGGAGCACTGGCTGGAGACCAGCCATCCTGGACAGATGCAGGCTCTGTAAGGTCTGCAAAGTTCCTTGGCTTTTCTTTCACCCTGCTGCCATTTCCCTGCTGCCACTTCCCTGCTGCCACTAAGGGATTACAGGGACAAAGACAAAGACAAACTCCATGGGGACAGGCTGGCTCTTGAAGTGTCAGTATGTTGCAAAGTGGGCTACATTCCCTGATGCCTTTCAACTTGCCACATGGGACTGCGAAATCCCTTGCACCTCACCAGCTCGCTTGTTTCTAGGAGGACCTAGAAGCACCACAGGCCACTTCCATTTAAGGCTTGCCAGTTTTCTTCCATTCACAGCTGAAGCAATCAGGTGTCCTCACTCTACGGGGGACAAGGACTCTGCTTCTAGGCATACAACAATTATGACCACTTCAGAGTTACTCTGGCTCATGCATTTTGCAGAAGGCTGACACAGTTTTCCTTCTTTCAGACAAAGAGTGTTGTTGGTATTGTCATCACACTCCAAGTTCTCCTAACAATGCTTCCTTCAACCCCGTCACTGGCCAAATAAGCACAGACAATATTTGTGATTTTTCTGTTGTGCACTGTATCATTTCAGGCTTTTTATCTGTATTTATTAGAGTACAGTTCAGAAATGGGCAGCATTTGAGAGACATAAACAAATTCCTCTTGCAGTTTTTCCCATGAGTCATCTTGTTGTAAGTTTGTTATAAAAATCTACTATCAGCCTGCTCCACAATGAATGGTTATTTTGATAGTTACATGATCTGTTTTTGATGTGTGCATGATGTTTCAAAGTTCCATGCATTTTTGTCCAGGCTAAAAATGGCTCTGGGAGTAGGATACTTATAACTGATTAAGGTCATTTCTATCTTCTATAAAAAATGGATGTAGGGATAGTGATCCCTCACAGGGATAGATCCCCTTGTGCTCATGCACTTGCCCCATGCTCACTTTCCTGTAACAGGTTCCCTCTCATCTTCAAGCGTCTGTGCTGTGGTCTGTATCCAGCACTGCCCAGCTCCTGTGTTCATTCCCTTGTGCATTATGCATCTCCCTTGCATTTGCAGCTGCTACCTTCCACATCATATTTTCTTTATCATCTTTCTCCTCTCCAGCCTCTTTTTTTTCAATATCTCCCTCCTGGCTTAATCTAGACTGAGCCACACAGGATAACCCTTTTTTTTTTTTTTTAACCAGTCTAATATGGACACAGCAGACTGGTTTTAAGTCATTTAAATGGATCAAGTTAGAATCAAGTTTTGCACTTCAAATCCTAATCTAGGCAAGAAACTTAAGTTTGTTTGCATCTCTCTCAGTTTCTATGAATTTCTGACATCCTTTCCAAGAGTGTCTCCTCAGTTTTGTTCTGGTCTTTGTCATTTGGAATCCATCTCTTTTTCCTCACTTTCTGCCCCAAAGAGACTCTTTTGTGCAACTTCTCCATCACCTTAAGGAGCATACAAGTCTTGTTTTTCCCCTTCAGACTCTGCTACCCACAACATGTCTTTTTAGCCACTCTCAGACAAATCACATGGCTTTTCTCATTTTGATATTTCCCTTTTGCATGCGTTTATGTTAGTATTTGCTTGCTTCTCATTTCATCACTCCTTCCTCAAAGACAATATATTTTTTTAGGAGAACAAAGGACTTGTTTTGCATCTTAGATATGGATAAGGTGAGGCCAGGATCTGGGAGGATTGTCGCTAATCATACAGGGAGGCAGAAAAGGAACAAAAGAGAGAAACTAGAAAACAAGATGGAGTTAAAGCATGAAGGTGAAAGGTTACAGATAGGGCTGAGTAACAGCTAACATCAAGAACAGCGAGGAGACCTGATTCCACTTTCCGAGTGGTGCCTTTGGCACCTAGGAGAGGGCAGGTGGCAGCAAAAACCGGGTTGCATAACGCGAGCCAACTCACTCCAACACTCCCCTCTGCTGGCCACTGCCCATAGGGAACCAGACAGGGCGAGGCTGGGTGCTGTGGCAAGGTGCTCTGGACGGTCAACTGCACTGTGAGACAACGGGTCCCCGACGGCCACCAAAGGCGTCGCTGTTAGCTGAACCACAGCGTTCTCGTTTAAGGCTGAGAATGGCTCAATTCTAGCTAGATTCTAGCTATTTGTTTTATGTTACGAGTTATACTTTGGTGTCAATACACCAAATTATTAAATCACTAGCTCTTTTATGTCTTTAAATGCATATTAATACACTGCAACATTGTAATCTCCTTATGGCACTTAACAGTTTCCTCCAGTGGCCTGGATTTTCTTTCTTCACGGCTGTTAAAAGGGGGCAGAAGCCCTAAAAGGCCATGTCATTCACAAAACAGCAGGTAGGCATGTGTTCATAGCATGTTAAATAACATGAAAAAGAGTTATTTGTTTTGCTGCATCCTTCTGTGCTTAAAGAAATACTGATGCATAATCTTGGTTTAACATGCATGAAGAGTTTCTTGGCCTGCTCCAGAGACGTGCATAACTCCATAAGATTTCCTACAGCTTTTCTGTTGACAGTGCAACAGAGAATGCACTATTAGTTGGCTACAGCAGCGCCCTTGCTTTTTTTTTTTTTTTTTTCTCCCCAGGGAATCTGTAATGTACATTGTCATATGTATATTGCATGTGTATCAGACAGTTTCTGGATTTCCTTCCTGTGCTTGAAGGACGGTGGGCTTGCAGCCAAGTTCCATTTTTCCTAAGGTTCCGATCTCTAGATCCTTTTTTCAACTTAAGATTTCTTTTACCCTGCTTTTAGCTATGTGTTCTAGACAGGTTTCCTGGCATACTTCAATCTTGGTAAGCATTTCAGCACAAGCGTGCTCCTCTGACCTCCCACCTGTGGCAGAAATCCTCAAGGCTGATCTGAACAAGTTCATCTTGAAACGAGGGCTCTCCCTACAGCCCTGGGAGCTTTTCTCCCCGCTGCCCGCCTCCCCCAGCCGGGGCCCCTCACGCAGCCCTGCCAGTGCCCGTTGTCAGCCTGGCTGGAGCTACCTGCTTCTCAAGCTGGAGAAGAGGGGTTTCCCAGCAGGTGGGGAAATCTGGCCGGGGGCGAGCGTTCCCACAGCGTCGGAACAAGCAGGGTTCACAGAGTAAAGTCTGCGTGAGGGGCGGCGGCGGGGGGCGTGCACGTGCGAGCTGGCGTGGGATGGACGCGGAGTGGGCACGCCCCGAGCGCTGCGGACAGGGGGAGCGCCACGCGCTGCCCCCCGCACCCGGCTCGCCTCTCCCGGAGCACGTCCCGGGGCTGGGTCCTACCCGGCCTTCCCCCCGATTCCCTCCCTCTCCCCCGTCTCTTCCTATTCGCCCGCTCTAATGCGCACAACACTGCCGGGACCTGGCAGATGAGCAGCCCCCGGCCGCTGAATCAGCTCCATTAGGCATCTTAGCGTGGGCTGCAGGGAAGACCTTTTCCGCAAGCTCACCTCTGCCAATCCCGGACAAGAGAGGACCATTTTTAAGGATTCAGCTTCCAGAGGTCATTTAGCTGTCCGCAGCTGTCTGCTTCTGAACAGAGCCCTGGAACAGATTGTGAGGCGTGTGATGACGTACCCGAGCAGTGATTTATGACGTAAAAATGTGTTTGTTGCTCCTGGAAACCAGTGTGCAACTCTCCTGCTCGTCTCACGCAGGGGTTGCTAAGCAATGCATTTTTGCCTGGGGGTGAGGGGGAACAGTGCTAAAACCTGCCAGCACTTATGCCAGGAATGACCTGTTGCAAAATAGGAGGACAGGGGCAGGCAGGACCACCTGCTGCTGAGCAACAGAGGCCACAGAGGACATGGATAATTTATTGCAATGGTTGACTGACAGCTACTTGCTTGCCACAGACAATAAGTGAATGGTATGGTGGAAAGAGCAAATGAGCTCCCATGGCAACAGAGCTCAAGTCATCTGAGGTCAAAATGATGACCGAGGCTGCCAGAGAAAATGAATTTTGATGAGAAGATAAAACCTGCAGCAGTGACTGAGTGACTCAGTCTGCCAGTTCTGGGCTCCTGAGCAGCTCTGCAAACACCCCCCAGCTGGCCTGCATTGCTCCCAGCTACAGCATTACCCAGGGGCTCTGCCAAAGCCTGATCATCTATCTCAATGCCTGTCCTGAATCCACCCCTAGCTATTTTTGTTTCTGGGTCACCGAGAATACATCTGCATAGCCAGCAGAGGTTGATTGCAGTGTAGGCTGGCGTATCGACACATCACTAGCAAGGGCAGCACCATGTAGGCTGCAGAACAGATTCTCGGAAGATTCAGCTTGCCAGTCACGACATCTCCACTGTCCTCCAAGCCAACTTAGTAAAAAGACAGCATAGACATGCCCAGTGGTAATAAAATCANTAGGAGTGTAGGCTTTGCAGTCCTTCTGCAACTCTTCCAGCCAGGAAAGCAGCTGGAATTCAGTGAGTGTCCCTGCAGAATCCTGCCGTGTAAACATGGATTTCTGTTGCCATCTGGTGGATAAATGACGAGAACTTGTAAATCTAGAACAAATACCAAGATCCACCCCCTCCTCGCCCCCACCATTCTTTGATAGGGGCTTATTAATCTCCATTTATTCCACAGGCCTTTATTCTTGCCGTATCACAATTTTCTCACGTTAGGGGGGAGTATGTTAGTATTACTGGATTATTTGTTTATTTATTATTTAAGCTAATGTTATTAGATTTCAAGTTATACCTGCCATTGCAGGTCTTCTCCACAGTTCTCAATTCAACACCGGCAATTTTCTTGACCACTCCATGTGCTACAGTCAAAAGTCCTTCCTAACCTCTGAAGCTTGTGGTTTAGCTGACCCTAAATTAGAAAGCTTCGCTCTAGCCCTGAGAGTTGCCGAATGAGTCATCCACAGTGGGTCAGTTAATGAACGTAAAATTACCAACCCTATCTGCCTGTTGCAGAAATCTCTTTATAGGATTGTGCCCTTGCTTAACAAGAAACATATGAATCACCAGCCAGCTTCAGACTATCTGTCTGTCTAGTCCAGGGCTCTGTCTCTGGTTTACGGGCAGTTTCCTCATGGAAGGCAGGAATCTCACATTAGGTGGTTTGCCCTCATGCACTCCTTTCGTGGGCACTGTTGCAACTTCTGGTTGAGCCTGGCTTAAATTGTAGCATAAAAGTTACTAGAGATAGCAAAAAAAATCACCCTCTTCTCATCTCCTTAATTCTTGGTAGAGAATAATTCCCTTCACATTTAAGTACAGTACCAGATGCAAAGACTGTACAGACAATTCAGAGGGAGGGCATCTTGACAGCAATTGATTGTAGCTCTCCTTCAGAGTTTGCTCCCAGCTATACTTAGCTCCTTGCTCAAGCCCTGCCTTTGTGCCTCCCTTCCGTGCCAGCCTTGCTCCTGCCTGTGTTCCTTGTTCCATTCCAGCCACTTCTGCCTGTTTGAACACCCAACCTTGTGACCATCTTGCCTGAACTCTAACAAACTGACTTACCACTCAGGCCTGGTGAATTTCCCACTCCAGTGTTCCCAGAGGCAAGGATGGCTCATGACATCTTGTCACTCCCAGTAACCCAGTCCATGAAATTCCAGGAACAGTAAGCCAGACTCCAGCTCTGTGCAAATGTTGGTGCTCCAGCATCAGCTTCTGCCCCATATGAAACTGTCCACAGAAATGCAGCAATCACTAGCCCCATCTGACAGCTGAACTCTCCTTTGCCACACAACATTAATGAAGACCACTGGCGTTGTTTTGGTGCTGTTCACCTATGTCATTTGCTGGTTTTGACCCAGTCTCCTGCTTGTGCTGTTGATGGTGCCATGAGTGCACTCCTGAAAAGCCTAAACAATTCCTCCTCTGCAGTAGAGGCATTTCTTTTAACAGTTTATGTAGACTCCAGGGGAGTGCAGTCAGCAGAAGCTGCACTCACTGCACTAAAGCAAAGGCAGTGGGACTGTATGGGGATGTTTGGCCATACTGTGACCCTTTCAGTGTGGCCCCTGGAAGGAACCCTGCAATGCAGCATTCCCATTTCCAACAGGGACGAACTGGAAAAGTCCTGGTGTAGTTGAAAACATCCTTAGCTTTAGGTAATTTATTTTTTATTCTCTACACCAGTACTGACCTCCACTGGGAAGACAGAAGGCTGAGACTTTGAGGGATTCATAACTAGCAGTGATTTTATCATCCAGCTCTCTACAGCTACATGTTTTAGCTTCATGTTCGATCCAGTGCATTCACAGTTGTTACCTTAAACCAAAGATCAGAGATAGGCACTAAGCTCGAAGGAGGTGGGGGTTCAGACTGTGGTCATTAGCCATCCTGAGTGAAACACTTGATTCCACAGACATCACAAACTTAGGCAGTCCAAGAGGAAGCCCACTGACCTAACAACTCCCTGCTTTGCTCCAAAATGAGGCAAGCTCATTCCACCACAGGATGACAGCAATGGGTCACATAGGTTTGAAAGTCACAGGAGTCCCTAGAAATTTTATGGACATAGGATTTTTCTAAGAATATTAATGTTTTGTACAACTTAGGCTAGCGTGGATACTCATTCACCCCGAACTATCTTGTGACAGAGATTATTTGGGTACATATCCACACTAGTAAATGAAACGGCGGCTGGGAGTGGTCCCCAGCAGTGAAATTTGATTTTTTTTTTTTTTTTTTTTTTTTTTTTTTTTTAGCAGCCAACTAGTAATCTTCCTAACAGTTCTGTTCACAGATTAGGAGCAGCACATGGCAAGGACCATTCCCAGAAGGAACTATGCATGCAGCCAGCCTGTTATGGAGGATAAGAGTTTAACAACATGGACACTTCATGCCCATTGACCTCAGAACCAGAGAACAGTCTTGTTTAATTTACTACCGCAGATACAGCCTTCCTCTCTGAGTGGGAATGGAGCCAATTTATAGATACTTTGTTCACTTTTCATACATTCCAATTACTGCAGGCTCTCTGCATGGTATCAAAATCATTTGGGGCAAGGAACTAATGCAGTTTAGGTCCAAATTCTTCTTTCACTACCATGTCTCTACAAGCAAAGCTTGATTGTCATTATGATGACATAGATGACATAGCCAGGATGTTCCCTCTCACAACCTCTCAACAGCTCATGGGGACAGAACCCTATCAAATATCCCTTTCCTAAATGTATTGTCATTGATGACAGCTCAAGATACTCGTGAGAGCTACATAAATGTTCAGTTCTTTCTGAAAGCTACTTGGCTCAACCACTTCCTTCAGCAATGAATTCACCAGTGTAATCTCACGACATGGAAAAGTGTTTCCCCATTTTCACTCCTCAGTTTCATTGAATGGCCCCTTTGTTCTCATATTATTATACAGGAAGAACAGAAGCTCTCAAGCCTACTTTTCCTACTGTAGTAATTATTCTGTAAATTGTCTGTCCACTTTTATATCTCTCCCTTACAAAACAGCAAACTCAGTTTTTCTTATCTCTTTCAGAGAGTTTTTACATGCCTCAAGCATTCATGTCACCATTTCCTGAAATCTCCTTTTTAAGGCCAGACATCTGTGTCCTCCACAGAGCATTCAGACAAGATTGTCCACAGTGGTGCTGAAATCTCATGGCCATGATTACACAGTTAAGTTAATCCCTTGAAGGTGTAACATCAGTCTAAATGTTTCCCTTGCCATTGTACTGTTGACACTGAATCTCAATTACTTTTGCACTGTCCGCTCACGCTCCTTGTATAGGTTTGACTCAAGTCTTCCAGAGTTCGCTCTAATACTGCTGTTCTGAATTACTTTGTTTTCTGCAGCGGTTGTTGCTTCACTGTTTGCTTTTCCCTCCTCCTTCTATACAATTAATAAATGCACAAGAACACAGGACACACCCTTAAGACATTTTGCTTTTAACCTTTTACCATGATGAAAATTGTTTAATTCCACCCTTGCTTGCTGTCTATAGGACAGTTCTTGTTCAAAGACAATTCTTGTCTTGCCCTGTAATGCTTAACATTTTTTAGGATTTTTGTTCCCACAATCTAGGGAAGGCCATTTTGGAAAGTCCCTTCTTAATGCTGGATTTTTTCCTACTGCTCAACCTAAATTTGGCCATGTTATACCCATTTGTTCTTAAATTAGTAGTATCCTTCCACCTGAAAGCTCTTTTCCCTACCTGTTGCTTACTGTCATGTGTGTTTCTAGTCATTCATCAGATCACTTCCAAGGCTTTATTTTACTAGGCAAGGTTTTTAAGCCAAAGCTCTACTGGTAGGATCACCACCCCAAGAAAATCCTAGAAGATGTTCTTATACCTGTTTCAGTTTGAAAGAATCTTTGCTGAGAATGACTAACCAGAATTATTCACAATATTACATATAAGATTTCACTTGTATTTGTGCAACATTATTTTTTCTTTTCCTCTTATAGAAAATTCTCTTGATAGTCTCTCATTTATCTTTTAGCAATTTATCTCATGTGACCATGAACACTCAAAGATNCGGGGGGGGGGAAGGAAGTAACTCGTGGCACTGAATTTTATATACCTGAATCTTACCCAAGATTTCATTTCATCCAAATTTCAGAGGTCTTTCAATACACATTTATAATACCCTAATCATTCTGTCCTTGTGCCATCAGCAAATTTCATCCAAATGTTCTTTTTATTTATGCCAAGGCCACAAATTCATATATGAAACAAGAAAAGGCCAAAAAGTGACCTACATTAGTAATCCCTTTTCACCATCAAGATTCTGTCTTTATAGAGCAGTCTCAAAGGCCTTTTAAAAATCTATCAGATTAATGTTTCTCTTTTATTAACTATTTTAATCACACATTCAGAAAACTGACAAGGAGGGTTATGAGATACTCTTTGCTTAAAGAATTCATCTTGGTTATCATAGTCTTCCGGGTGTTTTGACATATTTTAATTACCATTCCAACAAACATGCAAGAAACAGATAGAAGTTTCACTATTCCACTTCGCTGCTTCATCCCTAGCACCTTTTCAAAATTGTAGGTACAATCTGTGTTGCCTCCATGGATGCTCTGATAGCATGGCAGTTTCCACATATTTTTCTTATCCAAGAAGCCAAGGTGCCTAACTACTTCTTATCTGAGGTTCTCTAGAATTGTTGGAGGTATGCCATACTATGTTTTAAAACAATTAGTTTGGTCCACCACCTCTCCTCCTGAGATCTCAATCTCCAAGAATTACTTCATTGTAAAAAAAGAATGGAAGCAGAACAATAATATAAAAGTCTCCTACATCCTCAGAACTGGAGGTGGATATGAAAAAGCAAAGTTTTTCTTAATTGTTCTCTTTAACATCCCTTGATCCACCACATTCATTAATTCTTCCACAGACTTTCTGATTCTCACACATTGAAAGACTCTCATTTATACTTTTCATTCATCTCATTGTTCGCTCTTCAACTCCCTATTCCAGCTTCCCTCCTAATTATTATATGCTGCAAATTCAAGTTTCAGTCTACTGTAAATTTTGAAGAATCTCCTGCATGACTCCAGGTTTCTCAGAAATTATAACTTAACTCACACAGGTATCCTATTTTTCTTTTGATCCACAGAGATGCTTGTCATCCAAGACTATTATTATGCCTGACATGTATATGCAGCACTTCTAAGCATTTTAGTCTTTTACTATTAATTCTGATGCCTGGTTCTCAGGATGCAATGGCATGAACTGCTCCATAGTTTGAGCTATTGTGATCAAACTTTATATCCTGTCTGCATTTTCACACTGTCTGCTTTTGAAGTGGTAGACAAACTGTTAGTCACCCTCACTGCGCTTCAGAGTCTGTGAATTATAGGGGCTCTTTGAAAAGTGACTTGAGGTGGTTCTACATTTACTGCTCCGCAGCAACTTCTGTCCACACTTACAGGCAGACAGAGCTTTTCTAGCTGCCACTTCTGGGATGTGAGACCACCACTTTCCTTCTTTGGCACCACTGCCTAATATGAAGACCAAAACTTTAATGCACAAAATAGGGGTTTCCTTTAAGGACAGCTAATAATTGATCTTCTGGTTTGTTCACTCTAACTAACTTAAACTTAGAATACAATTCTGTTCATTCAGTACAGGAAGGGGTCGTATCCAGCTTCCTCTCTCAGAGCTATTTTAATTCTGCAGGGCTAACAAGCAAGTAAAAATTATTTCAGTCACTCAAGTCAGAAGATTAGTCAGAACACACCTAAGCAACTTAACTGCTGAGTAAGACGGTACCTTTTTATGTACAGCTTTTCAGAGGAGAAGCACTTTGTAACATTGCTATATATTCACTGAGCCCATAGTAACATAACATCTGTAACGGTAGCTCTGTGGGCTTTGGGGACCAAGAATCCGCTATTCGTTATCAGTTTGTCTGTCTAACTACTGAAATGTCTCACTTGTGAGTACTTCATAATCCTTAACTAAGTAGCATCACTAAGTAAACCTTGTGATTCAGGAAAGTGCAATTATCATGGAAATATCTTCTCATGGAAAACTTTTCAGATGTTTCACACTGAAGGAAAAACAGTATGAATTGAAAATGTATTTCATATTCAGTTCATTGACACCCCTGCAACTTCTCTCTTCCTGAGAAACCTCCTCCAGCCCCAGCAGTCAGTTGCTCTCTAGCCTTATGAGCACCTAAGTTGCACAGGAATCTGCATTTAAGCATTACTTACTTACAAGTAAGTACTTGCTGACACTGTCAGTTCTGACTTCACCTTCCAAGCTTTTCAGCTTGAACTGAAGCTCCAGAACAAGATTCTTAAGCATGACTTTCCCTTGCCAATCTGACCAGAAGGCCCATTCAGAGCACATCTAAGCCACAGGGAACCCATAGGAAGGGGTGTGGGAGACAAAGCACGTCCCAGTTAAAACAACCTCCCCAGTCTGTGGGAGATCAGGATTCCAACTCCTCTCTCCCTGCTTTGCTTTCTGTCAGATATCAAATTCTGAACATGTAATTAATTATTTTTCAATAAGTACTTGTCACTTTGTATCTCGCTGCTATCTCCTGTATACTGAGTGAATGTCCTGAAGAGCAGGGTTTATAATCCATTTATTTTTGTCTCTGTGAATATTTAATCATTCACACAAAGAGACCGTTTCAACAACAATGACAACAAAAGCCTTAAAAAAGCAACCACTTCCAAATAGCCAAAGGTGGGTAATAATAGCATTTACCTAAGTATGCTGCCACGTGTCTCTTTCAAATATGGCATTTTACCTTGGGCAGACAAGAATCTCCTGCTCATGATCCTTGGGAATGAGCCCTGCCCTGCTCTGGTACCTACCTACAGCCATCATACCTATCTGAAAGACTGAGGGAAAAGCTGGTGACCCAGGTTTAAATCTTTGCTATATAGCTACAAGAATGAAAGCCCCTTGCAGAGATCTAAAAAGTACAGAACTCCTACAGGGTTCATGAAAATAAGAGGCCAAATACAGGAGAAAGATTTTATTTGTGTCCTTACAGAGGGAAAGGTCATGGTACAAACTAAAGATTTAAAAGACATAAAAGAACCAGAACGAAAAGAGACATTACAAATGCACCCATTAGGGGAAAAGCTTCAGTGTACCATATCAGACATCAAAGAATCAATCCAATTACAAGACCACAAATGATAAGAACTCAGCCTTTGTTAGTTCTGCAACTCACAGAACTACCTGCTTCAAAGCACATTAAAGTGCAGCTGTAGCTGGAGAAATGACTATCACAACCACGTGAGATGGCACGGAGCCTGCACAGAATCAGGCTTGGAAGAAAGAAAGAGCAAACTATCAGTCACTGAGAAATCAAGGCTGAGACTTTCCTTCTTTTGAAAAGGACTTTCTGTATTAAAAGCATTGTCAACATCCCTATTTTAGACTTCTAAGAGTTTCAGGGAAGGGTCCTGTTTGAAAGCAGTGGAGGTCCATGGTAGAGATAGGATAATCCACGCACCTTGTGGGTGGCGTGAGACAGGACTTCTATCCACCTGAAATGCTCCATTAACTTTTCTAGGGACTTAAACCTTTGAAGCAGGTCTGATTACATTTTTTAATATAACCTTGCTGGGTTGTATCAGCACACTCCTTTAGTAGGTATGTTACAGCAGATAAAACAGGCCCCAATGCTGGGAGCCTAAGTGGAATTTAAGTGGGAAAAGGATCCATTTCACCCTGTGAATTCAGTCATGCCTGGTGAGCAAGTGATTAAATGAAATGGCTTCTTTTACTCCCATCCACAGTGGCATTAACACAACCAAGAAGGATACCATGCTCCCTCATGTTTCATCACAACTACTCATGTGCTGCACGCTACATGTAAATTGATTACAAAGCATGGGAAGGTGCAGCTTGCATTTGAAGGCCTAGCAACTCGGCAAAGCACTCTTTCACTATTAACTTCACAGATCCAACATAGGCATTGCTGCCAGAAACAACATGGAGCCCCTTCCTGCCATTTTGCTGGCAGCATTACCTACGAGGGGGAAAGAAAAGGGAATGGGGACGGACTTTCTCCCGCACAACCTCCACGTTGCGAGAGCCCGCTGAAGCTCGGCTGTCGCTGCACGGTGACAGGGCTCCGGCTTCCCGCCGGAGCGCGGCGGATGAAGCAGCACGCTGCCACCCCAGGCCCGCCCACGGCCGCCCCGCGCCCAGAAGCCCGGGCCGCAGGAGATCCCATACCTCCCCACCAGCCGCCGTCCCCAACGTGACGTGCGCAGCGGGGCGGCACGAAGGCGGCCACCCCCCTCGCGCATGCGCCAGCCGCCTCCCGAAAGACACAGAACCCGCCTCAAGCCGCTGCGTTAACCGGAAGCCGTGGGCTCCGAACAGGAAGTGACCCGTCCGCCCAGTGACAAACAGCACAGCCGCCAGTGGCTCGCTGCCCGCGTCCCTTTCCAATGAGTCATTTGACTGACACGCGGAAGCCGACCAATAGGAGCTCCTTCTCCCTTCCCGTCTGGCCTACCCTCTCTCGTGCCACAACCAATCGGAAGGGCAAATTGTTCGCTCTTTGATGGATAGGCACCGGAGCCAATCAGAGAGTGAACTGCGGGCTGGCCTTGCCCCGCCTCCCGCCAGGGCGCTGTGGAATGAAGGCGCTAGCGGGAACGTGGGGGAAGGGGGGCTGCGCCAGGCGCCCCCGGCGGCGCCCCCCTGCCCTTCACTGCGCGGTGCTGGGCCCAGCGCCTCCTCCTCGCGGCGGGACCTCCCGCGGGCGGTGCAGCCCTGGCAGCGCGTCCCCGCCGCAGCTCCGCTCCCCGCCACACGTTCCCAGGCGGGATGCGACACGGGGCGGGGAGGAGCCGCCCGGCCGCTGCGTGCGGGGGCAGCTCGCGCTCTTAAGGTGGCTCCGTGCAGCGGGTGGCGTGGGCCTGCTGGCGGGAGCGGCGGGGTAGCCAGCTGTGCGGTGTTCCTGCGGTCACCGAGGCTTCCGCGCCTCCTTCGTGGGTCCATCAGGAAGGACCTGTCGCTGGGAGGGGAAGCTCTCAGTGGGGAAACATACAGCGATGCCAGTGGTCGTGGAGCGACCATGTGGGAGCTACAGGGCTTCATCAAGGTGTGTCTAGCTATGTTAGAAAATACGTTGCTTGTGAAACTGGAAACGGTGTCTGGTGGAGGATGTGGAGTTATGCTGGCTGCCACACAAGTTATCAAAAAAGGACAATGAACCTGCTTTATGGCTAGTGCTAACCAGCTCTGGAGGTATTTCCTGGTTTTATATACCAGCAGATAATAGTCTGTCACATAAGGCTTTCTCCTGTGGAGATGTGGAGTTACCACACACAGGAAATGGTAGTTGGAGCCAAAGTGTTTTTATTGGAAAGACTAAGCCAATAAGTACATCTTTAGATGCTTGTCTAGCATTCAAAAGTTCCAAGTTCCCAGCAGGTTTGGTTGGTGCTGTTCAGAGATACAGGGTTCATAGACATTTTAGTAATCAGGATCATAAGCACATATTCAAAGTGCTCAGTTTTAAACCACTGACTCTAGACTCTTTTAATTATGTAAGACACATCATTATATGCTGGTACTCATAAAGGGAGCAGATATTTTTATATAGTACTATGAGAAATGATTGAGGACACTTAGCACTAGCAAGAAAAGTAAATTTATATATATATTTACATACAAATATATAAAATATTTTCCTGGGTAAGAAATAAAGGTGTAGTTTTGGAAAAAAAAAATCCTCAAGGGAAAAAAAAATGTGTTAGGATACCTGTATGTTATGCTAGATTGCTGAGATATGTGCTTACTACTAGTTGCACATGGAAGGAGCAAACCTGTAGCCAAGATGTGAAAGAGAATTCCTTCCCAAATACTGTAAGTTTCAGTGTCCTAACTGCCAAAAAACAAACCCACCTCCTACCCCTTCCTGGATACCAGAAGCCCGAACTGCCCCTTACCCATCTGTCAAAATTTATAGCTTTCTCTAAATAAATATTAACAATTCAGTCATGTGCAAAACCAGTGGCATCTTGAAAAAATGGGAGAAGAATGAAATACATTGAATGTAATGTAAAAATAAGTTACATGATGACTAGTTTACTTTTTTTTTTCCATGTCCCCATCTGCTATACCCTATCTTCTACTTATCTTGCAGAGTAGAAGACCCTTTGGGATGGGTCTTTTTGTTCTCCGAATACTAGATATGATAATGGGGTCATGGTCCATTAGCTTCCATGTGTTTCTGCGACACATAGCTGCCTCTCAAAGGCCTGCCCTTCAAAGCCCCTTTTTGTATTTGATGGCATTTTTGTATTTACGTCCTTTCAAGTAAAAGGATAAGTTAATTACATCAGATCATTTTTGTCTATAAAAAGCAGGTAATATTCAGACATTAATTTGGGAGAGAAGACATTGAAAACCAAAAGGAAAAATAAACGAGGAACACGCATGGAATGCCTGGAACGTGTGGAGTCCAACTGCAGTTTTCCAACACCTCTGCAGATGGCTATAGATCAAGCAACATGCAGATACTGCTCATCAGTGCCTCCCAGCATAACGATGGTTCTGTCTTGTCTCTCAGTAGAGTGATGAGGAGCCTATGCACAATATGGACACATCCTAACTGGAGGTGGACTGGAGGATTTGGTATGGGAATAGCAGGGAGGAACAAACACCACTTGGCCTAAAGAGAAGTCCTAAGGAGAGGCAGAAAGCCAAGGGAGTAGGAGCTAAGGTGAGCTCCCAGAACTGGACCGAGACCAAGGAAAAAAACAGAATAGGACAGCACTGCCATGGCCTGCGGAGGTGAGAAGGATGACACATAACCCCTTGGTAATGAATGGGAAGACTGTAATGGGATCTGTAATGAGAGGATAATATGGGTAAAGGGACAGGAAATCATCCTTGACACAGAGAAGAGTAGATAATAGCACAGGGAAAAGAGCTACCAACAAACAGCTTCTATGCTGGCTGTTCTGCTTCTAGAACAGAGGTGGTTTGGGAGAAGGGGGCACAAACTTCCTGAGAGAATGGAGGTTGAGTGTTCATTCTTGTGACTTCCTGAAATGAAGGCATGGGAGTTTGGCACAGATTTTGACCTGTTGAAGGAATGCAAAGAGTCTCTGGCAGATAAAAGAATACACTAAGCCCTGCAAAAGCAGCAAGTCTTAAAACAACTGCTCTACCATCAGAACAGTTTTCATATTACAGTTCACAAAAGAAAAAAAATAAGAGAAATTTACCCAGAAAATGCATTTTTTTCCACCACTATGTTTCATGTCATATACTCCAAGCCTTATAGCACTGTTAACTGTTTGGAGGGATGCAAACATGAAGCTAGCCATGGACAGAAGAGATTATCAAATACAGAGAGTCTTTCAGTTAACAGGTGGGGAACTGGAGGCTGTTACATATTTATGCATTTCAGATTTCTGTGTAGTAGTGGTCTGCTTACAGCACTGACCTTAGATTCAGGGGGATCCCATACGGTGGCTATTCCTTCTCCCACACACATTTTGGGGTATTTGCTCAATTATATAATTTACTTTACTGGACGGTCCCCTTTAACGTTCTGAAATAAGGGATAGTCATCTTAGTCT
This sequence comes from Chauna torquata, assembly GCA_013399475.1. NCBI lineage: Eukaryota > Metazoa > Chordata > Aves > Anseriformes > Anhimidae > Chauna > Chauna torquata. The sequence goes on along the minus strand of VXAL01010449.1, from coordinate 176,475 downwards.
GTGTCTCCAAAACTAGCCTTGCAACATACCAACATGAGACTCACAATTTTCAGCCAACTGGGTGAAGGTGAGACAACACTGTGTGTAAATCACAAGGTTTTCTATATGTTTTTAGCTGATTATAACATGTTGGAGGAACAGTTATGAGACTTCTAAAAGGGCTATGGAGGAACTGCAACTTAAGGTTTGGAGATGGTAAAGCAATAGGTTATTGACAAATACATGATGTGAGGGAAGATTGCCAGGGATGAAGATTTGAATTTTTGGGGGGAAAGGGGGTAGGAGATGACTTGGTGTCTGGGGCAGGAGCATGGCACAGTTATTACATAACTGGTGGGAATAACTCAATATTTGTGCTGAGAAGACGATGGGGAACAGTGCACTCATGGTGATGAGCCCCCCCAGCCAGAGGCATGGGGCTGTGAAAGCGGAGCGGCTGGCAACCATTTGGAAGCAGTGTCAGGCAGGTGGGGATGAGACGTGTCCTCGGGCTGGAGCAAATAATCACCGTGTGGGTGAGTGACTGTTACGCGGGGGGGGCAACAGCTGTCGCTGCAAGCTGGGGGGCGGCATGAGGTTGCTGCTGACAGTGTCCCAGTGGGGAAGGGTCCCCTGGCCTGCAGCTATCTCCAGGGCGAAGTGAGCCCCCGGGTTGGAGCAAGGGGCTGCGGGCAGCGATGCTGGGGTGGGCCGCGGCCCAGTCTGGCAGTTGGGGCGATGCGGGGCCCTCGCCCCACGGGCAGCTAGGTTCTTCGGGCGGGGCCAGGCGCTCTCCGCCGCGGACAGCGTGCGTGGGCCCGCGCTCCGTGGCCGCAGCAACCTCAGCCTCGCGCCTCCTTAACCCGGGGAGGCGGGGGCGGCCGCTGTCAGGGGGAGCCGGGGGAGGCGGAGCGGAGTCTGGGGAGGAGCCGGGGCCTGCAGTGGAGCCGCAGCCCGGAGAAGCAGTCGCGGGAGCGGCGGGGCCTGGAGAGACTCAGCGCCGCCCGGCCGGGGCCCCCCGCACCGGAGCCCGGGGAGCCCCCTGGGGACGAAGCCGAGGCCCGGCAGAAGGCGGTGGAGGCGGCCGCTCAGCCTCGCGCAGGCCTGCGAGCCGCCGCGGCCTCCCGTGGTAGCCGGGCCCGGGCAAGAGGAGCTGGGGCCTGGGGGGAAGTCAGGGACAGCCTCCGGGCAGCCGGGGTGGGGGGACACCCCCGTAGCTTGCCGGGGTGGGGGAGAGACCCTACCTGCCACCCACCTGCTCCGTCCGCAGCTGTGAGGGAAACACCCTGCTAGGCAGCCCTGCGCGCAGCTGGGGGGCACCCTGGTGGGCCCTCGTCGTCACCCTACTTCGCTGGCTGGCCAAGGGCGGACCCGCCTGCCGGCCCCCTTGCCTGCTAACTAACTGGGGGGAGATTAGCACTTGCCCTCATCCCCACTAACTAGCCAAGGGTAGGCAGAGGGCCCAGCACCGAGCCTTCATAACTATCAAGAAGCAGGTCTACTCATCCACACAGTGGAAGAGAACATCCTGGAGCTCCTTTGACACCTATTTAGGTGAGAGGCATCTTCAGTCCCCCAGTTTCTGAGGGTTTCGAGAATACCCCTTACTTATACTTACTTACCCCGTATCATACTTACCTGTTCCCCCCTACTACATAGCTGCTGGGTGAGGAAATTTCTCCCCCAAGCAGAGGAGACAGCCCTTAACTAGCTCTTTCCCAGAGCAGATAATAAGCAGGGAGTCTCCACAGAAGAAACCTCGTATGCCCAAGAGAGGCAGTTCCCAAAAGCGAAATAAGCAGGAGCCACAGATACTTACCTATTAATTTTAATTACTACTCTGCTCAGTAGACAGCAGAGAAAGCAAAATAAAGGAGAGAAAGCACAGGCAGATTTAGGTACTCTTCTTCCCTTTTCCAGTTGCTGTTAACCACTGGAGATAAAGGTAATTTACAATATTGACTTGATCCTTCTTCATCCCAGGGAAGATCCCCCTAACCCAAGAGGGTTTTCTACAAGTATTCTCTGCAAGGAGAGAAGACACACCTCCCAACTACAGGCAAAGGAAAAGACAGATTTCACTGATAATATCCACAGAATTAGCAAGAATTCTTTCACAGAAGGAGATCTGCCCACCCCCAAGGACAACGTGCACCTACAGGAAAGAGAAGAGAGACTTCCAGGCAGGGAAATTATTTAAGATCAGTTTCCCCAATCTGACAATCAGTGAGGAGAAGAAAAGGCTGTCTCCCAGGGGAACACCCCTTTAGTAGTTAGCTGCCAAAAGGGAGAGAGAATCTCCATCCAGGGATAAAACCGCAGTTTTAGGAGGGTAACAATCCCAAGCAGATTGTTTTAATACTCAAGATTCTAATTTCATCTGCAATCCCCTTGCCCTCAAAGTATTTCTTGAAGAAGCTATTGGAATAGCTGACAGCAACGCTCAAAGGATGGGTTTCAGAGAAGAAGTGTGAAGAGCAGCACCCCAGAAACCAGCACTGAAGATAATCCGCTTCCCTCCAGAAAAATCTTCCAGAGTGAGTGACTGCATTATATCACCTCCCTGTTCCTATCTGTCCTTTTTCACCTTCTATCTTTGTTTTCCATGTATTTTCTCTCACTGTATCTGCTTTACTTTTAGTCTTTTTTCTCTCCTTTTGCTTCTGAACCTCTCCCAAACCTTTTTATGTGGATCTTTCTTTATCTCTTTCATTTAGCAATCTTGTACATTATATGGAATCGATCTGATTCTTTCCCTCACTGTTTAGTTTATTGGAGACCTAATTAATTGTAAGAAACCTTTCTGTCCTCTCCCTTTTTACTTTCTTGTACTGGAGTATTAATTCTAGACTCAGCCTTTATAATCACTGGTGTGGAGTTAATTTCTGCCATTTAGGGGTCACTGAGAAGAATAATACTGGCCAAAAAAGCATTGAGGAGATACAAACGGTGATTTGTAGTATTAGTGTCCAAGGATGCACCCATGGGGTTGGAGTGGCAGTTTTTCTCCGTGTGTGTCCTACTATGTGAATAACTGGGGGAATAAAATCATTGTGGGATGCAGACCTTACTGTGCTTGGGAACTGAACATACAGATCCCAGTGCTAAGTACTCTGAGATGCATGTCCTACTGTACCTGGGGGCTATGGAACGAGTTCTGATATGAGTGCCCTTGAGAGTGGGTTCTGTTGTGCTCAGGGGCCTAGGAATCAAAATCACGATAATGCTAATGGAACCTGCTCTGAAAGCCAAAAGAAGCTATTCTGTTGCTACCAGTCTTCATGTGTTTTTTTTTATGCTGTGTTCAGGAGCTAGGAATGTGAGTGGTAATGCTGGTGTCGTGGTGAGCCAAGCTGGCTGCTTTCTGTAGATGAGATGGTTAATTTCCAGTCTTAGATGAGTATTCCGACACTAATGTATTTTCCTGAGAAATCAAGTCTGAGGGAGACTTCATCTCAAATGAAGTCAGAGCAGATTCGTGCAGCAGAAGAATCAAGCCTGAGGGTATCTCACCTGAGATATTCTTGTTTGTGTTCTCCAGTGAGACAGCAGTGAGGAAATCCAAGATCAAAGGGCCCTTCACCAAGACAGGAACCCTTTCAGAATCCTTTTGGGAGCACAGTGGTTAACAGGGAGTCCCTGAAAAAAGAACTTGGCCAGTAAGATCAGACAGAAGATGCCTCCAGTTTCCTCCAAAGTTATTCGCCATTTCGGCAGAGAATTTTGACAGTTATCCTTAGCCTGAGAAGGTGCTTCTTTCTAAGAGAAGAGTGAACCAAAAAGCATATGTATGTTCGGAGGGTACTGTTAGATGCCCTCCTACCTGTTGCCCTATAGTTATGCAATCAGCCTGTTTTGAGTGCAGTGTTATCTAGCGCATGGGAACAGATAACTGAGGCATTTTGTCCTTTGTACATTCAAGGGGGTAACTGACTTTTCATTCTCTGGAGGTTAATTTACCTTGCTCTACCCCCATCCTCACAGTAATGACTTGACATTTTTCAAGTGCTTCTGGCTCTGATGGATGTCAGGGCACTTTACGGAATATATATGCCAGCCTTATAAAATTTTGCTCTCCTACAATGATTATTTTTATGTATATAAAATGTTTTTCTTTTTTTTTTCCCGCCTTGGTTATTATGATAAAGATTAAGATTTTTTATTTTCTGCCAGAGCTTTAAATATTCATGACAGACATCCAGGGCTGAAAGTCGTATGCTGTAGTGTAATTGTTTGCTATTTATTTGTTAATAGCTGACAGGGCATTCAGTGCTGACTCAGACACAAAAAATTAAGACAGTCTCTGCTCCAAAGATCTCGTAGTCTAAAACACAACTATACAAAAGCCAGAACATACTGATAAATTCAAGGAGGGGAATAATTTTTAGAGAGCATAGATTTTCAGTGGTGATGTTGATATTTACATCGAATGTTTATCACAGGCTAAAATGCAGCTTCTTCTGAGGTGGAATACTGCAGCTATTCTGTATCGTTTATTTTATACAGAAGTATCCATAAAAGAAAAATGGAGAGCATTATTTATCTTCATAAAAAGTGCAAGGTACTTTATAGATACATTTGAATGAAAGTGCTGTGTCTAAGAATTTACATTAAGAATGTTAAACCTGAGCACCTAAAATTAGACTTGTAAAGCCACATTTAGGTACCTAAGTAAATAGCCTAATTCTCCTAAGTGCTTGGGAATGTAGAGTTGAATTCAACAAGCAATGAACTCTTCAGTATTTTAGTACAGAGATGCTTAGATGTGTGTATGGATTTGTAAATTTAAGTTTGGTCATTCATGCTTCCAAAAGTTGACTTTTAAAGTTGAAGCAGTGTGATTCTGCCCTGTGTGTGCTCCACTTCTATCTGAGAACTGAGCATATGTCAAGCCCTAAGGTAAAATGAAAGGGAAGGTCTGGAAAGTTATGGGAAAAGGATTACATTACTGAAAGATTAGGAGGTTGTATTAATGTTTAAGTATGTGTTCTTTAAGTTCCTTGGATTTTATCTTGAAATCTGGTTCTGTACGCAAGCATCTAGTGTAGAATAAGGAGTTGGACAACTTCAGATAAAACAGAATAAACAATTTAGGGAGTTTGGATATCATTTCCCAGTCCAAGATGTGGTTGTGGCTACGGTAGTACTTATTTTTTCAATAAAAATACAACTGAATGCTTGTGTCTCTGGAGAAGGTCTTCTCTTATCCTAGAGGTACTGGTATCTTTACTTACTACCTCCTCCCCTAAATTTCAGCTGACCTTTATGTAGTGGGAGATTCAGTCTGTATCATAGTCTAGATCTTTGGCCCTTCAAGTGTCAGAAAGGAGGTATGGTTAATAGCAACTGATACGGACAGCTGTCCCTCAAGAGCAGGGCTGAGATGATTATCTCATTTTACACAGCTGTCAGGCAGGAGTTACATCTCTGTCGTTAGCAACCAAGAGATGAAATGCTTTTGGACTCATTTTTCCATTTGCTTTTCCCAACCTTGGAATTGTAACCAGCGACTTTCAAACAAAACCTCTGTGTTTTGTAGTACTTCATTTGCAGAAACTGCAAAAAAAAAAAATGTTTCTAGCACTTCTGATGTGGAATACAACTTTGAAAATGAGAGTATCATCCAGAATAATGGACAACCTAAAAAGGTTATTTCCAAAATGTCTGAACTCTCCAGTTGTGTTAGGTCTGAAACCTAAAGAAAAGCATTTAAACCTCTGTGTTGCTGGCTGTTTTACTTCTTGTTATCTTAGCAAGAATATCCAGTTTGTGTTCAACTGCCAAATGCTTATCATCTTTGTAGGAGGCAATATTGCTACTTGCTACCTATTCTGCTGCTGATGTGTCCTCCTTCCTTCTAAGAGATATATGATGAACATAAAAATCTATAGCATACTCTGTCCTTAGGCTGCCTTTAAATATGAAGAACTGTGCATGCATGTTACTGAGAGAGGGCAAGCATTCTGCAGTATGTTTTCACAATTAATGAATTGCAAAATGTTCATTTTACATTTGAAAAGAAACATGCAAATATTGAGAATGTTTCAAAATTCGGAGACCTCACAACAGAGTTTAGGACCCATTTTCTGTTGTGGCCTATGGTGCTTTGCCAAGATTTGGAGTAGGTTGTTGTTTTATCCATCTGTCTTTGACCTACTCTGTCCTCTACCCAATCCTAATATGAACCTTTGAGTTGGTGTCTTAAAGGCAGAAGATGCACAGATTTTGCTAGTTGGCTGACCTTTGTGAACTCTTTCCTGAATCCCATCCCTGGCTTCCTATCATCATGTCATAATGAGGTTCTTCTCCTGCACCTTTAAGGTGCAGCGTGTTTCCAACCTGCCTACTTCTTTACTCTCATTTCCTCCTACACCCGAGTAGTCCTCCTAGTTCTCTCTGTACTGCTCCTTGCATCTCATTTTCCTTACTGTCCCTTTGTCATTCTGTCTTGTGGTCCTGTAGGCCTAAAATGCTTCTTGTCTCTTCATAAAGCAAGCATTCTGCATCTCTTTTCTAAGATTCTTTTACTGTCAGGAGTCCTTTCTTAACCCATTTCACAGGTCTTGTTATTTCCGCACCTACGTTTTGACCTTTTTGGCTTTTGTTAGATTATATGCTTGTGGACACAGCTTTTTTTTTTTTTTTTTGGTCAGAGTTTGTCAAGAAGCCTGTGTTAATACAAATATAAAATAAATGGAATTTTCTTCCTCTGAATATGTCTAGGTCACTTAGACTGGGGAATGGCACTTTGTCTCCATAATCAGACTCACTCATTCTCCCACCTTCCCTTCCTGACTGTCCCCTTCCTCAAGAATGGGTAGATTTTAGTTGGTTAGAATGAAAAACCTTTGCATTACAATCTCTGGTTGCTCGCAGCACTCCAGGATCTTGGTTTTGAATTGGGGTGTACAATTTGTGCAAGGTCCAGTACCTCATTTCTGATCTTTCTAAGCTGGTCAGTTTACTTGATGTGAAGTCAAGAAATGAGGGAATGTGTGGGTTTTTTTGGCCTTGTTAGTGTATAACAGGAACTGAGTAATGAGGGAGAGATGAGGAGTGAGAGTTTTTATACCTTGAGGAAAGTATATTTGCTTTTTTTTTTTTACATTAGCAATTCAAATTTTGTTTATGCTCTTTGCTGTGTAAAGGCTGTAGCTGATTATAGTCGAAATATGTAATTACTGTTAAAAGTTCAAATCTGAATAACTGTGAAGGAATCTGAACTTTTTGTGGTCACAAGTTAAAGGAGCATAGTTATTGAATTCTGAGTTTACCCCCCAAAATTATTAAGTAAAAATAAAACAGTTCTCCCTCACCATCAGTAACTTGCAGAGAAAAATGAATAAACTGTTAAAGTAATTACCTCTGAAATTCCCTTATCTCTACCTGAACAAAGCAGACAAGGTTTGAATGTAGACATCTGGTCTGGGAGACCTCCATTCTTTGCATGGTTCTGCTGCTCCTTTGCTGGCTGACCTTGGGTAGTGCACTTCTCTTTGCACAGCTTCCTATTTATACTGGAATACGGTATTGTTCCTTTATAAGGGTTCCAAAATATAAGGATGAGAAGCACTTTATAAAGGCTGGGTGTTATTATTGGTGTTCTTCTTCCTGTTTATCGCCTTAATTACAATGTGAAATTGAACTCAAAGCCTCTGTATGCTGCTTTTCTTGGCATTAAGAAATAGTGAAAGCCCCAATTCATTTTTGTTTCATGGAAAGACCCACGAAGCCAAAACTGGAAGGTGACAAATCCTGTACCATGTCTGTAGCCTAGAACTGTTTTTAAAGTTGACTTAAGTATAGATATTCTGACTCCCTTGAAGCATCTCCTTCTAAGATCTCTAATAACTGTTTCTTGGCCAGGTCTCAGGGTCTATATTCCATCTTCATCCTTCTTGGCTTCCCTGCTGTTTTTGACACTTGATCATGCCCAGTCTTGAAATCTTGTCCTCCCTTGACTTTTGTGTCTGTATTTTCCTGGTTTACCTCCTACTGTTCTAGTCATTCATTCAGTAACTTCTGCACTAGGCCATTTACCTTCCTCCATTTATTTTTTTCATAAGTTAAACATAGAGACCCACCTCTGGCATGGTCTCCTTGCTTTTCTTCTCTTCCTTCATGCCAGTGATATTAAATTATGCACCTCAGCATACCATCTTAATGTCTTTTTTTTATTATTATTTTTTTAGATGATTTGCTGGTAGTTTAAAATCGCTGAGGCCAAGGTGGAACTCCAGAAATCTCCCTTGAGATTTCTCTGTTTCCTTCTTTCCTCTGTTGCAAGCCTCCACAGTTGGACCACAGTTGGACATGGGTTTTCTCTGAGTTGCACTCCTCTTGTTCTGCATTTAGAGGATAGGACCTCATCCTCCAGTTTCATGGCCTTAATCTCCTGCTTCATCTTTCTTAGTCTCCTTGGGTAACCCTTATGCTGTCTCTTTTGTTTACCATCTCAGTTACTGCTATCTGTTCTTGCTGGCATCTGACAACTGTGTTACCTTCCCTGAGTCTTGTGAAAAAGACACTCGCTGAAGCAAACCTCCTGGCCTTTTTTCCTAAACATGTTGCCATCTCTCCTCACCCTCAGTTCTGTCCATTGGCTATCATACACCACATAAGGTTCTAGCTTCTTGTACCTACTCTGAGGGGCCTTCCACATTTGTGTTTCTCCTCTATCTGTTGCTGTCTTTTATCGTATTGTCCTTTGCTCTCCAGCAACACAAGTATGACATTGTGCTTTTCCATTTCTTGCGTGATCATCCCTTCACATTCTTCCTCAGCTGACTCATACCTTGATACATATAGGAAAACTGCCAGCCAATAGAGGCCAGACATACTGGAGACTACTTATTTACATATTTGAAAATTATTCAAAAGGGCTTACTGATACTCAGAGGTAGCTGGCTTATTACATGTATTCTCCTCTCCCTGACTTCTTCTGTGAAGGAGAATGATTACAGAAGTAACTAAAAATGATCATAAGCAAAGACACATCATCTCGAAGACCAGGAAGGTCAGGGCTGGAACAGAGTAATATTTATTCAGAGTTGCAAGGTGGCAACTGTGGTAAGCATGCATGTGGAAGAAAGGGGCTTCTTTCAGTATCTGTAATGGACTGAACAGGAGATGTAGTTTGAGGATGACACTCAGACAGCAATTTATGAAAAGGATGCAGAATGCCAAGTAGCAATAATAGCATTTTAAGCCAGAAGAAGCTGTTAATGGGTCTGCATTCCGTGCTACTGTGGTATGGAATCCTGTTGACTTTTATAGTTGGTACAGATCTTCAAAAGTTGTGAGCCTGGCTGAAGGCTGTCAGATGTCTTGTCTCCTGGAAGACTGTTCAGGCACATTAGTTCAAATTAACAGCTAACAGAAAAGTGAAAAACAATTTATGTTAGAATAGTGCTTGAGACCTAATTTATGAGCTTTACACGGTATTATGTGATTTGTCTGATCATTCTCCAACTTCAATTTCAGCTGTACTTTGCTTCCAAACTCTTCTCTAACAAGCTTTTCTGCAGTGTTTTGGTAATCCTAACTCTGGGAGCATCTGCTGTGTATACATTCTGCCCACGTGGTAGACTAATCTACACTTGATACCGATTTCCTTATTCTCTATGAATTCAATATGTAGTTGGTGCTTGATACCCATTTCCACAAGTGGGACAGAATGGGTTGTGGCTAGTTTCAGCAACTGTTGCAGAATTTATATGGATTAACATCTTTTTCAGCAGTTCAGCTTTTGGTGAACAGGTTCTGGCCACTTGCAGTCAGATTTTCGTTTTCACTGTGCCTGGCTAGCATTTGTTTAGCCCAGAGAATCCTCTTATGTAGAAGCTTTGTAATATTAGTGTTATTAAACTGCAAGGCTAACAGTCATTTTTTACTGACAGATCCATTTTTTAAATGGAAATAAGAATACAGTTTTCATTTATAAGTGCATGTTGCATTCTCTTAACCTGTTTTTTGTAGCTGTCTTTGCAATGATATGAAGGTCTTCTGATCATGATATTTTGCATGCTGATCTACTTCTGATGTTGTCTCTAATTTCAGAGGCAATCTGGGCATCGTATCAGTGTTTGCCTATCCTGTACTGAAGGTTTACTGCTGGATATGCTTCTGATAGGCAGCTAAAATTGAAATCCTTCTATTCAAACTAGGTGCTTCCATGAGGCTAGGGAAAATACCTTTTCTTAAATATAATTTGTCTACCACAGACTTCTGGGTTTCCAAGGGAAAATTTCATTCCAGATATGTGCTCATAAATTTGAATTATTCCAAAAACAATACCTAATACCTTTCTCAGTGTAGGACTAATTATTCTGTTAGTATTCTTAAAGCAAATGCCAAAGATTTCTCTTGCCTGCCTTGGCACATGTTTAGAATTACAGCTTCTATTTCCAATGGTAAAATATTGCGTAGTGGTTCTGGAGGTGGAGGGATGCTGTAGAGATAGTTCTGCTATGGTGATGTATTTTCATTGTGCTTCAATGTACTTGGTTTACTTTTTACTCCAGATTGTTATTTTGGGGGATGTTATAATGAGACATTGAGCTTATTATTAGAATAAATCTTTTATTCTGATCTTACTACAAATAAAGTAGCTTTTGGCTCAGAAGTATTTTAAGCACGCCAGTATTCTCAATATCATTTGTTGTTTCTTTTGACAGGCATTACATATTCCCCACTCTGACTTGCATAACACCATGCATAAGCACACTAATCTTAACTTTGAAGACATTTTCAGACTGTCTGAGGGGTCTCTGCAATGTTTGTGTAGTGTTTCTCTGCATTTCTACTGCATGTTTGTATAGTAAATGACAAAAATCTTTTGACTAGTTGGTCTTACTGTTAAAATCTGGCAGGGCACTAAATATGTTTGATCCTAGCCTTTTATGCCTGTAAAGACACCGTCTCCCTTGACGTGAGAATATTTTGGATGTTGGCTGCAATGCTATCTATTGATAAGTTTAAATATGCAGGTCAGGTTTTGTAAACTGTATCTTTTTGCTAGTTTTGTACAAAAGTAGTATATAATCACTTTTGGAATTGGATCTTGATGCACTTCCAGCATGGGGGTTATAGTGACTTTATAGTCTCCACAAATCTTCCTGCTTCAGTTGCACCAAGACTACATGCACAGTCAGGGCTGTTCATTCTCTAAATTCAAAATACAAAGTTATTCCTTGCTCACACATCTTTCATAAAATGCAGGGAATTGAAAGGTCTTATGTTAAAATGTGCTATTATGACATTTATGTAATTAGTAGCTATTATGAAAACAAATTTGTTTTATTCCTTCCTCCCAGCCTTTGTATGAAACAAGCTGGAGGCTGACCTGCTGGAAAGAAGCTCTGCAGAGAAGGACCTGGGAGTCCTGATGGACAACAAGTTAACCATGAGTCGGCAATGTGCCCTTGTGGCCAAGAAGGCCAGTGGTATCCTGGGGTGCATTAGGAAGAGTGTTGCCAGAAGGTCGAGAGAGGTGATCCTTCCCCTCTGCTTAGCCCTGGTGAGGCCACACCTGGAGTATTGTGTTCAGTTCTGGGCTCACCAGTACAAGAGGGACGTGGAACTCCTAGAGAGAGTCCAGCGGAGGGCTACTAAGATGATTAGGGGACTGGAGCATCTGTCATATGAGGAGAGGCTGAGGGAGCTGGGCCTGTTTAGCTTGGAGAAGAGAACACTGAGAAGGACATATTATCAATATGTATAAACATCTGAAGGGATGGTTTCAAGAGAATGGGGCCAGACACTTTTCAGTGGTGCCCAGTGACAGGACAAGAGGCAACAGGCACAAACTGAACCACAGGAGGTTCCATCTGAATATGAGAAAGCAATTCTTTACTGTGAGGGTGACAGAGCACTGGAACAGGTTGCCCAGAGAGGCTGTGAAGTCTCCTTCTCTGGAGGTATTCAAAACCTGCCTGGATGCGATCCTGTGCAACGTGCTCTAGGAGACCCTGCTTGGCAGGGAGGTTGAACTAGATGATCTCCAGAGGTCCCTTCCAACCTTAACCATTCTGTGATTCCGTGAACCTTAGGTTGTTGAAATTTCTGTTTGTTAAAGGAAAACCTTACCTATAAAACAATATAATTACAACAAACAATTAGTTCAGTGATTTATAGTGAGCTATACATGATCTAAAACTATCTTCTTCTGACTCTGATGATCTTCCTCTGATTCTGATGTTTCAGTACCATCTTAGTGTATTATGTTGTAACTTTTAGCAAATTTCCAGTTCAGGATGTCATAATTACTGTATTACCTGTATTCTTTTACATGAAATAGCATTGAACATTCAAAGCCATTTGGTCTTGCACACCAAATAGTTTTGAGTAGGGCTGTAGAGTCAGATGACTGTGACATGGACAGATGCAGATTATGACAGTTCTTATTCATATAGCTGATGCCATGCTGTGTGCTTTTTGATGACAGTAACTTCCTTTGGTTGAAATTTTTTTTTCCTTTGTGGTTCATGACTAGTGTGAACTGTGTACACTCTTATTACCACATCTCCAATCCAGTAATTTATTGGGAATAAATTATTAGTTTATTAATTTAGTTATTATATTAGTTTATTTATTAGTTTTTCTGCTTGTTATACTGCTCCCAAAGAAGGGAAACATGGTTCTAGGGTATGATGATTTCTGTTACCTCTTTACCCCAGGGACTGCTTTTGCTCCTTTCTTATGGCATTGCAGACAAGTGTACTTTCAAACTGCAGTGTTTTTCTTTTTGTGTGCTGATACAGTAACATGACCCCTACCAGTCCTTCCAGGTTAAGTTTCATTTTGTGAACAATGCCCAGCAGCCTCTCTTTTCCTTTTGGATTTGATTCCAGGAACATAAAAATTTCCTGAAGGCTTCTCAGAAATAGTTACCAAAATCATGGATAACAATTTCAGACTATCCAGGTAATCAGATGTGCTTTATCCTTTTGCTTCATGTAAGAAATTAGGAAAAAAATAAATAAATCAGTGAAGAAGTTTACTTAGAGAAGGTAGGTTTTATAGTGTTTTGTTCCTGCCTGCTTGGTCTGTATGTCCTTATTTTTGAGGGAAAGCACATGTCTTAAAATGGAAAATTTCTCTTTCAGTAGGAGTTAGCAAAATTGATTCTTTTCCCCTTTTTGTATCAGCGTAAGAGTACTGGTTTCTTGCATGTGTAATTTACACAAGTGCGTCAAAATTGTCTTTTTTTTTTTTCTGTCAAAGTAGAAGCTGTTTCTTTGAGCATTCTTGTGTTACTTTCTTCCTTACTTTCTGAGGCGGCTTACTCTAATTGACATCCTGCTCACCTTTCTGTTTCAGAAAGTTTGTAGTCAAGTGGTTCTTTTTTGCCAGTTTTGATTGTTGTTATTGTTTGTTTGCTTGTTTGTTAAATACCCCAGAAGCCAGGTTTATCTCTGACTATATTGGATGGATATTGTCAGTTAGATCACTGGATCTGTGCTTAAGGCACCTAAATAGAAGTGACGTTATTTGTAAAGATGTTCTACAGCAATGTGTCTCACTGCTTGGTAGTCTGTTCTGCCTATCTTCTGTCTCAAAGTTTATGTTGAGAAACTTGAGTCTCCTTTGAATGTTTTACCAGCAGTGTTTCATTGGATTAGAACAGCAGGAGGAAGAAAAACAAAGCAACAGTGAAAGTAAATATAGAAAAGTAGACCTACAGATTTATTGTAGAATATGCATCTTCTGTAGGCTTTGCACAGTAGTTTCATTCATCATTTTACTCTTGTATTTCAGTTGTAACTGATTCTGAATGGACAGTCTTCGAGTCCTGCCTTAGAGAATATTTCAGGCTAAAAATGTTTATTTACTGCATATGGTATGACCCTTAGAGTGCTGTTCCCCACTTTTCATACATTTTTCAGTCCTGATATTTAAGTAGTAGTGATACTGGGTAAGAGCTGACTAACTGAGAAAAAGCATTTGCAAAACAACAGGGTAGGCAAAGTACACATTTCTTCGGTCCAGCAGCAGGTACAGTACAATCTGACAGACAGAAAGCTGGCTTACATTTTCAACCTAAGGTTCAGTTTGCTAGCTGCAAATATTCAAAGTAAGGCAGTAGCTCTCCTGGAAAGCTATAGTGACGTATTACTAGTCCCAAGGGAAGCAGTGGTTATTAACAGGTATTCAGTGCTAGGATTTTCCTTAATACATTTTCCTTATGAATCAGGCAGATTCTTGTGTATTTAACTGTAGATTTGAATTGGTGCTTAGCTGTCATTTTTGCATCTCTGATCTGTCTTGATTTGGGGTTGTACTGGAACTAGTTAGTGCTTGAGAAATTAAGACTGTACAGTCAATTTCCAGCTGTTGATGGTGGTTATAACTGGCTACTTTATGGCTGGTTTTTAAAGTCAGCCAAATACATAAACTGGTATCATTTACTTCTGTGCAAGTGGGAGATCATGAATTCTGGTCTTTAATTTTCTTTTTACTTCTTTGAAGTTAATTCTGGCTTGCTAATGTGGTAGGATTTTTTTTAAACACCCTTGATTCCAGTTCAGTATGTTTGTCAGTCATTAGTATTTTTTTTTCTTTCTTTAAATGGGATCATAAAAAAGGAGTTGAAATTCTTCTTGAAATAAGAATTGCCAGGCAATAAACTGGGAAGGGGAAGTTGGAAGAATCATCGGCTGCTCTAGTTTGGCTGTGGTATTGTTATATTGTACCATTAAGTAGTGTCAAGCTGGTGAACAGCTTGGATCAGGTGAATGAGATATGCAGCACAAATTATAGCAAGTGTCACTGTTCTAGTAATTTAGTAGCAAATTATACCAAATTATTTTTGTATTGACCACGCTCTGGAGTTGCCACCTTACCTGACCATGCATGAATATTGTTGATCCTATATTGCCAGGATACAGACTTATAAATCCAGTAACATGATCAAGCTTAAACTTGGAAAAACAATCTTATTCTACTGCTTTGAAATTTCCCATGTGATTGTTATTGGGTCTAAGAGGCTTCGCTGTCTGTCCTGAATTACTGTCTTGCGTATGTATTCTTAAAGAGCTGCTGTATTTTACTGAGTAGTAGTTGTTTCAATACTGGTTGATTAGTGCATATGTATATATATATATTTATTATTATGTAAGGTTTGAGGATTTTGTTTTCTTGTCGAAGAGTTTTATAAACCAGGGAATGAAAAAATTCAGATTCTTAGTGTGAATGTAATGTGACCCAATTCTAACTTTGCTTGTCTCCCTTACAAGTTTTTTACACAAATACAGAAATGCTTGTGTATGTGACAGTTGGTGTGTTACATATCAACCTTACATTTTACTGCATAGCCAATCATCCCAAATGCTCTACGGGGCAAATCTGAAGCTCTGTGAAAACTGCAGTGTTTTCTTTTGTTTCTTACATTTCTGATTTTTTTTGAGATTGGTGTCTGTCATAGGCTTTAGTAACTTCATTTTCTTGATATCTATGTTTGTCTAAAAAAAGGGGCAGGATGTTGGATGGTGGCTGGTAAACTTGTAGCTATTTTACTTTTTATTTATATTGTTAGCATAACTGATATTTCCTAATGGTATCATATGCATATTAAAAGACAATTTGTTCTCCGCACTGTGAGGCACACTTACAAAATCAACATTCAGCTGACATTAGGTCATGTTCATTTTCTCCCAAGTCGATCAGAATAATACTATTTAATGAGGGCTGTAGAAGTAAAGTTACCATGCAAATATAGCTGTGTTTCAGTTAGATGGATACCTCAGCAGTCTTTGTCCATGTGCCCAAAGTGGTGTAAAAATACATTGTTGCTTTACCCTTGTATAATTCAGGAAGGAATAATGCTGGGTTTTGTTTTTTAAAAATGTTTGAGATTAGCTCTTTTTGGTTGAACTGATCTATATTCAATAAGGAATAACTTGAGAAAGGTACATAATGTAAAGCCTTTTGCAGCTCTGATCATCTAGTTAGCTGCAGAGTAAGTAGTCATCGCTATCGTCTGTGATACTGTGGCAGATGAGTAGATAGATAAGTTAGTAGCAGCTGGGCTTTTCCTTTCCTCCACTCCACAGACAGAAAAATGTTTCCACCCACTACAGATACTGTAGTGGCGCAATTTTACTTTTCAATCTGTGCATGCATTGGAGCGTGAGTGATAACATTAGCTGTGCAATTAGGGGGTGTTTTCTGAGCCCAGTGTTTTGGAGCAGCTGCTTGTGGTGGCTGAAGGCTGGGTTTTGTTGGTGTGTTCTGTAGGTGTTTGAGCCGTGAAAGGTGTGATGAGCGCATGCATGAAAATGAAAGGCTTACTGCATACGAACATGTTGGAGTGTAGACTCTTGCATTCTTTTGTGCTGTGAGAGCACATCAGTGCAGAAGTGTGAGGTATGAGCTGGGTGAGTAGACAGTGAGGTGGGTTGAAAAATTGCTGAACGGCCATACCCAGAGGGTAGCAGTCAGTGGTGCAAAGTCTAGTTGGAGGCCAGTAATTAGCAGTGTACCCCAGGGGTCAATACTGGGTCCAGACCTGTTTAACATCTTCATGATTGATTTGGTTGGTGGGGTAGAGTGCACCCTCAGCAAGTTTGCATTGACGTGAAACTGGTGGGAATGGCTGATTCACCAGAGGGCCACACAGCCATCCAGTGGGATCTTGACAGCTTGGAGAGGTGGGCTGACAAGAATCTCATGAAGTTCAACAAGGAGAAGTGCGAAGTCCTGCATCTGGGTAGGAACAACCCCAGGCACCAGTACATGCTGGGGGCCACCCAGCTGGAAAGCAGCTTGGCAGAAAAGGACGTAGGAGTCCTGGTGGACACCAAGTTGAACATGAGTCAGCAAAGTGCACTTGTGGCAAAGATGGCTAATGGTACTCTGGGCTGCACTGGGCAAAGTGTCACCAGCAGGTAAAGAGAGGTGGTCCTTCCCCTTTATTCAGCACTGGTGAGGCCACACCTGGAGCACTGTGTCCAGTTATGGGGTCCCCCAGTACAGGAGAGACATGGACGGACTGGAAAGAGTCCAACAGAGGGCCACCAAGATGGTCAAGGGACTGGAGCACCTCTCCTGTGAGGAGAGGCTGAGAGAGCTGGGACTGTTCAGCCTGGAGAAGAGGAGGCTCGGGGAGGATCTTACCAATCTGATTAAACACCTGATGGAGAAGTGCAATGAAGATGGAGCCAGGCATTTTTCAGTGATGTCCAGAGCCAGGACAAGAGGCAGTGGGCATGAACTGAAACGCAGAAGGTTCTGTCTGAACATCAGGAAGCACTTCTTTACTGTGCAGGTGACAGAGCACTGGCACAGGTTTCCTAGAGAGGTTGTGGAGTCTGCCTCCTTGAAGATCTTTAGAAGCTGTCTGAACATGGTCCTGGGCAAAGTAGTAGGTGTCTCTACTTGAGCAGAGTGGTTGGACCTCCAAAGGTCCCTTCCAACCTTAACCATTCTATGATTCTGTATAATGCACATGGTTGTAGGAGATGAATGGGGAGCTTCTGTGCCAAAATACTGGGTGCATCCACACTGTGTTATTGTCAAATACCTATTTTTAGAATGAACATCTATTTGTTATTCATGCAGATGAGTGTCTCCCTGTCTCATCTGATCTGCTTAGCTGAATGATGGACTTGGGTGGGGGGTGTCATCTGACGAATCTTTCCTAAGCAGAGTGTGTTCATGTTAGTCTGTTATCTCTTAAATGTATGCGTGTAGTTAATTTGTTACATGAGCATGTACATAAGTGTGTACATGTTTTTGAGCATTTAACTTTTCTATGTACTAGCATGCTATGAGATAGCATCATCTAATTCTCTAAAAAGATTAATTTCCAAAATGAAAGATGTAGAACTTGCAGACCTTTAAGACTTTTATTCTTCTTTTTATGCAACGATTAAGTGCGGAGCAGTGCAGGTTGTGGCCATGGAAACTATCTTAGTCCAGACTTAAAGGGATAGTGGTGCAACCAATTACAAGTAAGAATAATGATCTTTACGATGCCCTGACTACTCCAAAAGACAGCATACAAGCTTGTGTACTGTATACAAGTTCATACGTGTTCATGCTATTAAATATTTTCTTCCTATAAAATAATTAAGTAGAAAACCCTAGGTACAAGTGCTAGTCAAGTTGGACAGGTGTGTTTTATTTTATGAGGGACAATATATAATATTTATGAGAGGAAAGATCCTGAGTCTGTTTCTACCCTGTGGCAAACTTGTTGTATGAGCTTGGATAAGTCAGTTTTTCTTGTGTCTCAGATTTGGGGAAAATATTTGCTTTTTATATTGTGAATTAACCAAGATTTAATCCAAGAAAAATTGTATGTATATTTAGGAAAAAGGGGTTATGGTAGGCAAAGCTTTAACTATTATGAGCTTAATATAGTTTGTTCCACCTTGACATGATAGATGTAATTATCTATATATAGTATTATGCATGATCTTGGTGTTTTAAAATGAGATATGTAATCCTAGCTCTAAGGAATAGGATTAATTATAATGTCACCTGATGCAAAAAAGAGAGACTGGGCCTTAGAGAGAAATTAATTTCTCACCAAATTAAGATAGTCACAGCCCTGACTTTTCCAGATGATCTTAATTAGATCATTAGATCTATTGTGGTTTGCATATGGCATGAAGGAGTATTCCCTTTATAGCTATGATTCTCCTCTTACCTGATGCATTAAACCTACTGGATTACAGATAATCTTGGTGAAGGTCTCAAGGTTATATTACTTCAGTAGTAAAGGAGTGAATGTGATACAGCTGCTGAAGAGGGTCCACCTCCTTTGAAAAGATCTTAGTTCTTTACCTGAGGACAGTTGGGATGCTCGATGCTCTGGATAAGACTGTCGTAGCTATTACCAGCAAGGATGGTCCTCCTGGAGATGCAGTGATAGGCCTTTGTGGATGATTACATTTGACTGTGAATAAGGTACATGAAGTAGGATGATCTTCACTCTGGTATTTTGTGATAGGGGAAGAAGTAGAGGAGGAATGCAAATGGATATTTCTGTTCCTGTGGTTCACCTTCTTTGTATCTCAGGAGTGAGTGCCCTTTCTGCTTCTGTCTCCTCACAGATACACCTGCTTCCAGCATCATGGCCTCTGACCTGGAAAGCAGCCTCACTTCCATAGACTGGCTCCCACAGCTTACTTTAAGGGCTACTATTGAAAAATTAGGGGGTTCCTCACAAGCAGGACCTCCAGGGGCTGCCCGAAAGTGTCCTCCAGGCTCACCAACAGATCCCAATGCCACTCTCAGTAAGGATGAGGCTGCAGTGCATCAAGATGGGAAGCCACGTTACAGCTATGCCACTCTGATCACATATGCAATCAACTCATCGCCTGCCAAGAAGATGACACTTAGTGAGATCTACCGTTGGATCTGTGACAACTTTCCCTACTACAAAAATGCTGGTATTGGTTGGAAGGTAAGCACTTCCATAGCTAAAGTGCCCTTTCTGTGTAATAAATGGACCTTATTTTCTTAGTTCTGTGCCAAATATGCTCACTGACCAAAATAAAAAGAAATAGGTGTGAAATTTAAGTTGACCACTTGGAAGAAATGGAGAGAGAGGGAAGTCCTATTTTCTCTGAGATTTTTTTTTTATGTGTATGCCATTGTATGTATATGGAAAAGAGGGGAAAAAAATCACCACAAAAACCAACAGCAACAAAAAAAGAACCCACAAAACCCACATCACTACCAACCTCTGCATCACGCATACTGTTTTCATTGTACCTTCTGTATATACATATAGGTGGTTCAGCCCCATGTTACTCACCCTATTCCATTTCTCTCCTTTCCTCAGCTTCTGTTCTGCTGCATCATGGGTGTACGTAGCGAAGGTTGGCTTTTGAGTATGCACCATCCTTCTGTTTTCTCTGTCCACTCCTGAACATACACAGAAGGGTGTACATTTTTGTTTTAGCACTTACCTGTATCTCTCAATCTCTCTTCAGAACTCTATTCGTCATAACCTCTCTCTGAATAAGTGTTTTCGGAAAGTACCTCGACCGAGGGATGATCCTGGGAAGGTAAGAAATCTGCGTGCTCCTGGGCAAGCCATTTTAAACTGCAAGGAATAAGCAAGGGTTGCTCTTTCTTAACTCATGGATGAAATTTGAAACCTAAAGTGTAAGCAGAAATGGAAGCAGTAGTAAGATTTACTGCTGTGCTTGGCTACAGAAGCATTTGTTTAAAGGGAACCTGTAAAGAAGCCTAAATGGTTTTAGCACTTTTTTCTTATCTGTGATCTGTTAACTTTAAAGATAACGGAAGAAGGAATAAATAGGGTTGAATGTACTTTTTCAGTTTTGTTTCTGCTTCATCTTTATATGTAAAATGTAAGCCTAGTCCAACCTGTTCTATTATGAAAGATTTTAGCATCTGGTGGTGAATAGCAGGATTATGACGTGACATCATAGGTTTCATGGAGGCAAGATCCAGGGAAATGAGAGCAGAACTAGTTCTTATTTAGATTGCAGAACATTGGCATAGGGGGAAAAAAAAGTCATGATCAGGTATTTCAAATCTGTAGAAATCAGTTACAAGTAGAATTCAAGAGTTTAGTAATTTGATGGCTTAGTAATGGCTGATGAAGCGCTGTTAGTATATAACAATTGTAAAGGGCAATTGCCAGCAAAACCGAGGCATCGCATGCAGCTACTGTTACTTTTACAAAAGCAACAAGCAGAGAGAGGTGGTAGCGATGAGAAACTATGCATTTAGACAGCAAGCTTGTCTTTTTTTTTTCCCCCCTTCCTTCCCTCTGCATCCTAAAGTTACCAGAAGGGTCTGCTTCTGCAGGCCTTTTCAGGTTATATTTGAAGGACTAGGTGATGCTCAGTTGGCATCTAAAAATGGAAGTAATGTATCTCTGAAGATTACTGCTCAAAAATACCCTTGATTATACAACTTATTCTAGGGAATCCTAACTGACTTCAGTGTACATGTTTGCAGGTGCTCATTGACGTGTTGGGCTGAGTTTGTAATGCAAACCTATCCTGTGCTTGTCACTGATTATTCAGATTTCAGCTGGAGGTCAAAATGAGCTAAATCACACCCTAGAATTCTGTTTATACTGCTTCAGAAAACAAAAACCTGACATAATTATAGAGTATTTCAGGTTGAAAGGGACCTCAGGAGGTCAAACACCACTCTCCCACCTCCACCAGCTTACCAGTCAGGAACAATTGGATTGGGTTGTTCAGGTCTTTGCTGGGCACTTGTTCAAGAAATGCACCACCAAGATTTATATCTGTTTGGAATTTCTCTAGCTGTAACTTGTATTTGTTGCCTCCAATTCTTGTGCTGTGCATTTCCGAGAAGAGTTTGGTTCTGTCTTCTTTATAACCTCTTTAAGTAGTTGAAGACAGTGGTTAGACTTCCTTAGCCTTCTCTTCTCCAGCCGAAACAAATCTGTCTGTTTGAACAGCTTGTACATCACGTTTTTCAGTCCCCTAGCCATCATGGTGGTCCTCCTTGGGATGCGCTCTTGTACGTCAATGTCTTTCTTGCACTGGAAAGCCCCTAGATGAGCACAGTACTCAAAGTGGAGTCTCACAGGCATGGAAAAAGGGATCCTTCTCATTCTTTTTGCCCAGTCTGAACACTGAGTTGGTCCTCATCAGTCAATTAAAAAATACATACAGTGAGGAAGGTACTGAAGGGGGATGTACAGGCCCAAAAGAGTTGGTTTGTCTTGGATCAAAACATCCTTTGCTCTTCTTGGTGTCTTGTCTCTGAGTGATGGAAATGTAGAGCATTCTGCCTTCCACCAGTAGCATCATACCTTATCGTTCAATACAACACAATGCAAGAGAGCAGTCTCTTTTTCCAACACCCAAGTCTTGGCTGTCTGATATTCAGGGTGGTCCTGGTGGTCCTAATGTTTAGTTGGTGCTGCATTCTTTGAGTCAGTAACCCCCTACTGCAGGAAGTGCTCTGATTTAATAATACAGTAATTCACCAATGGATCTTCTTTCCAGGGCTCTTATTGGACAATAGATACGTGTCCAGATATATCTCGCAAGAGGCGGCATCCTCCTGATGATGACGTGAGTATTACTCTTTCCTGACAGCATGGAGCAGGAGGAGGAATTCTTTTCTTGTTTCAAGGAGTCCTTCCAGCACCAGATGATGCTGTTATTTTGGGGGCAAAGTGTACAGATGGGGAAACAAAGGCTAGGACTGAATGAATTAACGTGTATGTCTTGCTGATTGGCTGTTGTTGCTGCTATTCAGTAGCAAAGTTAATCATGTTTAAAGTCCTTTATCCTCTCTCTTCAGTGACTAAGGCCTAGTCCTTCTGTTTTCTAAGCCATAAACTACAGTGGGAGAGCTGGCTTCCCATCTGCAGTTTCACTTCTCCATCAGTTTTTGATTTGGGCTTCTTTTCTCTTTCTTCCTCATCCATAGATACCACAAGACTCCCCAGAGCAAGAGGCAAGTAAGAGCCCCCGAGGGGCTGTTCCAGTCAGCACAGAAGCCTCTTTGCCACCTGAGGCCACCCCTCAACTGTCACTCCAGAGCACTGCCCCCATTGCCAACTACAGTCAGGTGAGCAGTGGAGGAAAGAGCAGAAGCCTTAAGAAGTGGGAAAGGAAAGGGGGAGGAGAGCATGAATGGAAAAGTGAAGTGGTGAGAAGAGAGGGAATAGTGAAAATGGGTGAAGAAGAGGGCAAAATGAAAAGAAGGGAAGAAGTTGAAGTTGATCAGACAGAAAATAAGGAGGAAGTGATATTTAAGAAAGGGCTGGATGGCTGAAGCCAGTGTGCTGCAGGGGGAGGGTGGTGTTTAACTTTCCTCAAAGAAAAGGCATTTGGGAAGATCTGCTGGGCAATGAGCTAAGTGATAGAAGATAGTGCGTGTTCTACCTGTATGTAGTCTCTGGATCCCTGACAAAAGTTACAAAATCTAGTAAAAAATAAAGGCCTTATCTCTGTCATGTGTGGTCCTTTTAGCAGGCTGCGGGGCCTGTGGATGTTGCCTCTACTGTAGCAGGGGGGCAAGGCCGTGAAGGGGCTGATGTGCCACCCCCGCTGTACAGTGCCAACCATGACTTCAAGTTTTCCTACTCTGAGATCAACTTCCAGGATCTTAGCTGGTCCTTCCGAAATCTCTACAAATCGATGCTGGAGAAATCATCTTCCTCTCAGCACGGTGAGTAACCATATGCGTCATGTGGGGTGGGCAGGTATCTGCCTACAAAGTCTTGTCTGCTGATCTATCCTTGGTATCTTTCAGATCTTTCTTTTTTTAGGAGCCTATGCAAACAGACTTTCCTTTTTTGGCATGCTGTAATTAGTTCTGCCAGGGGCAGATAAGAAATCTGCATGTCCTTTCTCTATTGCTTCTCACTAATTCACTCAAAATAAAAAGAATGATTTAAAAATACCTTGTGTTGATACAAAAGCAAATACTAAAATGGCAGAAGCATAGAGAAATGAAGTCCTGAAGAAAAGTTTGTTTGAGAAGCATTCAGAATCTGTCAGGCTAGAAACTGTAAGAGGGAGAGGATTGTTGCATGTAGGCAGTGGAATTTCCCCAAAAGGAGAATGGAAAGTCATCATTGTGAAGATCTTTTAAAAGCAGAATTGTACAAGGCCTTGGAGAATTGAGCTTTGTGGGGAAGAGCCTACAACTCCATTCATAGCTCACGTTTCTGTGATTGAGGAAGCAGCCTCCAGAGGGCGGAATCACTGTAGGGATAAGATGAGATCTGTGTTTCTGTAGAAAACACTTCAGGAGAGTCTCCGATTGTTGTCCCCATCTTTAAACATTCTTTTAAGTATTGGTCTGGTGTAGAAGGAATATATGATTAGATTACCCTTTCACCTATGCTGTCAGCAATCATGCAGTGCAGACAGAGTTTGCTGCTGTAGGAGGAGCCTGCTGAATTTGTAGCTTCAATGAAATAATAAGCTATTGCTTCTATTACTTTCATCATGTTGGCACTTGAGATTACTACTAGGAGTCTGTTGTGCATCGTAGAATGAGAAGGCTACAAAAACACAGAGGAGAACCTTGATTCACTATATGCCTGTTTGTAAAAGTTTAGCAGTCCAGGGAAACTTGCAATTTTTGAGGAAATTGTGCTGGCAGCTTTTGAGTTAAGATGTTAACATTGATCCTTTTGCTCCATTGCAAGTAGTAGGATGGTCTAAGGGTTGATTTTGGGTCTATTGAAAAACTGAGTCTTGCTTGCAGATGGTCAAGTAAGGCCACTGAAAGTAAGGAATGGATAGTTCAGGTTAGTGGCATGTAGTGCCTGTCACTGTGATTTTTCTCAGAAGTTCCACAAAGTAAGGTGACAATGAACTGGGAAAGCAGACATAAGAGGTATCAGGAGCTCCTGATGTAGGGAAGAATGGAAAGCACCTGATGCTCCTGCATGTAGGGGATGCCTGAAATGGAAGAGGATAGAAATGACACACCCAATGAGTCAAGAGGAATTAAAGTAATAAAGGAGCCCTGACATGTGCAGTGTGCACATGTGTAAAGAAAGCAGCAGAATGTGTGACCTCTAATGATCTGTGTGAGGAAAAAACTGTGAAGGTTCCAGAGGAAGCTGCTTATAGGATAGGAACTGAAGGGAGCTTTTGGAAATAGAAAATCAGATTTATCAACATTTTTACTTTCTTAATGTTTTGTTGCTTAAGTTTGCTAAGTGGTCATTTCTAGGAAGACAAAATATGCATGAAATTTCCAGAAAGCATACGTTCCTTGGTAAATACAGGAAAAATCCAGGGAGGCATTGAAGTGCCTAATGCTGTACTAAAGGGTTAAATTGTGCTGGGGCTTTGTTGTAGAGCCTTTTGTTTTGAAGGGAACCTGGAGCACAGTGAGAACATAACTGTGCAGGTGCTAATTGTTGGCGGCCTCCACAGGGCACTCCAAAAGCTTCACAAAGAGCAGGATGAGCAGTGTGAGATTAGAGATATATAATTTAAGCAGAGGTCTGATCCAGACAGCTCTTAAAGCTCCCTCCTCTTTCTTTCACCCCACAGGTTTCTCTTCTCTCCTTGGTGACATGCAGCCCTCCAACCACAACTACTACATGTACCAGCAGCAGCAGGGTCCCTCAGCAGTGGGTGGTGCTCCCCAACTCCACACTCCAACCCCAGAGGGTTGCCCATCCCAAGGGGGAAAGCAGCAGGGTGGTGAAAGTTATGGCCCTCCACCAGTGATGTCCATGCACCCTCCCCCAATGCAGCATGGAGGCTACCACCAGCATCAACATCACCCACATTCCCACCCACAACAGCAGCCACATCAACACCAGCAGCAGCAGCAGTCACAGGCTTCAATCAATAGTGCTGGCTTTGGTAAGTCAGGGCTGATGGAAAGAACAGCTGTGGAAAAGGGAGCAGCAGGAAGCCCCCAGACAGAAATTTGACAAGTGAGCTTTCCCTAAGTAGTGACCAAATTTTGAGTAGAAAAATGGTGAAAGCCAATTATGATTGAAATCTGAGAAGGAAATTGCCTTCTTACTGAAGGAAAGAGGGATACAGTCACACTGGGTTTGGGATTCTGTTTAGAGATGCTGGATAAAGTCAAGGGCTAAATAAAAACAGAAGCACCACCCCCTGGTCTTCCAAGGGAAAAGGGTTTTCTAGCTACCATATAGCATTAGGATCTTTGGTGAAGAGCAGCCAGTCATTTTATATTAAGGGGTGGACGGAAAGGATGTTCTGTGTTGAAATAATCTTTTCTCCATTTCCTTCCAGCATTTCCCCCTGATTGGTGCTCCAACATTGATTCCCTGAAGGAAAGTTTCAAGATGGTAAACCGGCTGAACTGGTCTAGCATTGAGCACTCCCAGTTCTCAGGTCAGTGTTGGCCTAGTGACAAAGTCTAGTGACTAGGAACTGTATTCTATAGAATTTGGGAGTGCTGTTGCCAGATTATTATTTTTTTTTTCTTCCATTCAATTTAACTTTGTCAAGTCTGTCGGTTTCTCAGTGACTCAACTCTTGCATTTGTAAAATGAGGTGTCCTACTTCATGGGTTCTGTTAAAGACCCTAAAGCACTTGAAGACTGTAGGAGTTTAGGGCAGGAGGAATTAATTCATAGAAGTATGTCAGGAAGCTAACCAAGACTTTTTCCCTCCCGTTCCTCCCTCCCTTACCTAAGTCAGTAAGACAATACCCTAAAAAGGGAGCTCTCTAGGAGTCCAGTGATTGATGAGAAGTGATGAAACTGGGTTTCTGGGGAGAAGGTGAGATTTAGGGGTGGAAGACAGAAACTGTTTACAGGGAAGACTGCAGTGTGGATGCTGTCTTTGACATTGTCCTTGTCCTCTGCAGAGCTGATGGAGAGTCTGCGCCAGGCTGAGCGGAAGAACTGGACGCTGGATCAGCACCATATTGCCAACCTCTGTGACTCCCTTAATCACTTCCTTACTCAGACTGGTCAGCTCCCTCATCTGGTTGGCCCACAGCAGCCCCCTCGAATCTCTGATTCTTGTGCCCTGAACAGTGGCAAACAGGAACAATCCATGAACCAAGGTAACTAGGAGGGAAACTAAAATGCCATGTTAATGAAGGCCCAATTCTGTGAATATCCTAAACTACTTGCCACCTTGCCAGTCAGTGTAGCACCGAGCAGCTCAGGGCTGGGCTGTCAGAAGCTGTCCATACCAACTCAGTCTCCTCTGACTTTAAAGAATTAGGATGTCCTATGTCTGTGGCCTAGACACACCATTATTATGTGATGCATACTACTGGAAGGCTACCTCTCCAGACAGAAATACATTTAAAAGGTTAACTCAGAAAAGGAGAAGGGGTGTGTGTGTGTTTTGTTTTGGTAGAAAACCAACAGAAAAGAATGGGAAGATAGAGAGTTTGCTGCTCCAGATGGCAGGAGCTGTAAAAAAGAAAGCTTTTGCACCTGTGTTGGAGAAAAACTGGCTGGACGGAGAGTAGGAGAATGCACTCTGAAGAGAGTGTGGAGGGTATCATGGTCTTGGTACAACTGTGATGGTGTGTCATCTAGTACTGAACTAAATGAGTTCATAATAAATAATAAAACATAAATATTGAGCCATCTTCTGGCATTTTTGGATGAAAAACTTCTTTTACAATAATAAGAGAAACTCCTGCAGGTGCCAAGAACAAGATCCTTGACCAAGCTAAAGCTTGGACCCAGCAACTGAACATTTCCTTAGTATCCCATGGGTTTGAGTGAGTTGCTTTGTGGCTGAACTGCAACCCAGTCAGGACCAAGACAGCTGACCAGAACATTTAACAGTTTGTTTTATTTCATTCCACAGTGAACTCCTATGGTCAGCCCCAGCCTCCCCATCTCTTCTCCGGGCCATCTCCTATGTACCAGATTTCCACCCAGGACTCTCCAGGATATAATCGCCCAGGTGAGAGGTGACATTAAGGCATATTATTATTACCACTGAACGTTGAAGAACTGGTTCCCAAGCGCTCTGTGCATTTCTCCCAAAACACTTAATAGTCTGATGAAGCACTGGGGGTAGAGAGAGAGCTTCGACGACTGCAAGGGAGCCTGCATTAGGGCACTGCCATAGCTCTGGCAGGGTTTAGAATTTCAGTGGCCTGATTTCTTTCACTTCACATAAGTGGTCGTATAGCCCAGTCTCACCCTCAGCTGATTGATCGAAGGCAAAATTTCATGAGAAGCTTCTGTTGCTGAAGTCCTTTGTGTTCTATCAGCAATCAGCTGTGAGGAAAGTTAAGGAAGCTGAAACTTAACCTCTGTAGAAGCTGCCATGGAGAATTTCACAGCACGCCGCCTGGTAGGTGCTGTTTGACAGTAAGAAACTCATGCTGGTAGTGTTCTTGCTTGTTAGACTGTTGGAAGGGAGAAGTCCACAATGTCCCTATGTTTTCTTTTGGCCAAGAGACAACTGTGAAAAAGTACGACATTTTTTTTTTTCTTCTAACTGTTCTCTTTGCCTTTCTCTCCCCCCCCCCCCCATTTTTGGCTCAGCTCACCATCTGGTCCCTCGGCCTCCAGGGCCTCCTCCAGGTGCCAATGAGGAAATCCCTGATGATTTCGACTGGGACTTGATCACCTAGCAAGTTACAGACTTAAGAGCCCGTCCTTTGTGAAGGACGCGGGAGGGGGACATGGGATGAATGGTGCTGCACCACCTTTCCCAGTCTCCCTACCTTGCCTGTATATAGATATATATCCTCTATCTCCGCCAGAGAAGCCACCGCAAGATGCTGCCGAAGATAATCCTTCCTTGCGTCCTGTTTTATCTTCTTTTTCTTCTTTTGTTTATTATTATTATTATTATTATTATCAATAATTGAGCACAGCCCTCCCCCTCCTCTGGTGGCCTCTGACGCATCAGATTGACTCTTTGATGTTGCGTGGTGCCCTGTGGAGGGTGGAAAGATGGGTCCTTGGTGCCACGAAAGACCTCGGAAGGCTGAATCCTCGAGTGCATCTTTCTCTGCCTCCATCATTTTGCGTTTAACAATCCCTCTTTCCCTTCAAGGTGGCCAGTGAATCTGTTGTATTGGCTACTGGAGTGAGAGAGTCTAGTGGACCCTGGGAGCCTGTAGTTACGTTGCTTCTTAAATGTTGTAAAGGTCAGGGGGCTAAAGGGACACAGGAGGGGTGGTCTTAGCTCTGTAAACTTTCTCACACCAGCAGCAAAAGCAAGAAAAGAAGTAGATATCCCAAGTAAAAAAATAAAGGATAATCTCTGAAGTAGGGAGAACTGAGCTGAGCTGGGAGGGAAGACCTGAATTTGGAGAAAGGAGAAGGTAGCAGAAGATGTTGGGTTTCAGAATGCAGTGCCATCTGTGAGGACGAAGAGTGATTTTGAGGGAATCCTGACCTGTTTTCCACACTGCCTTTTGCAGTCTCCAGGGAGGTGAAGTGTACATACCCATCAGGTAAAAGAAGCAGTCCAAGGGGTGTGTGTGTGTCATGTGATTCACCAAATTCTGTTCCCCAGAGCTTTTAATTTCACTTCCCCCCCCTCTTCCCCCAAGCCTTTCTTCAAAATATGCAGTGAGGCTCTTACTTGCATATGCAAATTCAAAGGCTTTCTCACACCATCAGTATTTGCTCAGTTTGTTCAGTTGTTATTTGGCCCTCTGCCCCTTGTACTTTTTTGGAGACTGTCCTTGCTTGTGGCTTGAGAATGCCAGCAACAGGTGTCTTGTTGCATAGGTGTAAATTCTCAGCCAGTGGTTCCCACTTTGTGAATGGGCTAATGGTGGGAAGAGGAAGCTGCTGCTCAGACTGGAGGTGAATTAGGAGACTTCTGGTTAAGGGGCTACAAACACTCTGGTCAAGTAAGTGGGAGGCCCTTACAAGTGTTTTTTGTAAGAGATGCATTAGAAGAGAGGACAAAGTGGGGCAGATTTTTAAACTGAACAGACAAGGAGTATATAATAGTATAAAAGGAGGAGGGTGGGTCAGACCCCTTGCAGTTGAGCTGGGGAGATGATGGAATAGAGTGTAAATCCCAATTGATGGATTCTGTCAGCAGTAGCAAATCAGGAAGGCAGAAAAGGTGCAGGAGCAGGAGTGAGTGTTGAGATGCCTCCTCCCCTAAGGTATGTCCTTTGTTTCCCTTTTTTCTGGTATGGCTCTGTTCTGTCAAACCTCTTGTTTCCTTTTAATATTTTGTAAAGCCTCCCCCCAGCCCTTATTCCCTGTTTACCAGTGAAGGGAACAAGACAGAAAAAGAAAGTCGTGGCGGCTTGACATACCTGGGACAGAGGAGGTAGTAACCTCTGCTCTGACTGAAGGAAGGTGGGGAACTAGCATTGCTTTTTAAATTTGTTGTAGGGATAAACCAATTGGATCTTTGNTTTTGTTTTTTTCTTTTTAAGTGTGTGTGTGTGGGGAGTTCATCACTGAGTGTTTCCAAGAGAAATGAGGAATCCCAGAACCAACTTCAACATGGAGTCAGCTGTTATCTCTGCTGCCTCAGGATGGGAATGATACAACTTGGAAGCATGTGTGATTGGGTTGCTATGGAAAGTGGCACCAGAGACAACCTCTTGTTGGTGCCAGTTAGTGCTTTGCAGAGGGTGTTACTGAGAGCCAGCCCTGTGGAAATCTGAAGCCACCAGAAGAAAAAACAAGAAAGATGGCTCCTTCTGCGTATCCAAGTGCTCCTCATTTGCATATTTGCCTCATTTGCATATTCAATTGATCTTCATTTGCATATGTAAATACATGCCGGTCAGTGTGCAAATTAGCCTCGTTCCTCTGTCCCTGAAATAAATGTGCATTGTTAGTGCTTGGGAAGGCATTGGGTTGGCTATGTGGAGCTCTGCACTGCAAGCTGGTACCAGTGTGCAGGGAGTGAAGGGATGCAAACCTGTCATTGAGTTCTTGCAGGCCCTTCAATGGTGGTGTGGCCCACAATGCTTTGTGTCAATGGTCAGGGAGAGAGGGGCGTGGTCTCACGAGTTTATTTTTGTGCATGCTTTCTTAATAAAACAAAAAAGTGAATGTTTATGGTTTAACTCTTTTGGTGCCAGTATTGAATTTCTTTTGGCGGCGCCTGACAGGTGGGCTTGGTTCCCATTTGCCGGTTACCTTGGAAATATCATTTGAGTGTGGACATTGCTAAATTAACAGCCTGCACCTATATATACATTGCAACTGAGACTTAGGTTGTCTAGAGAAAGACTCAAGAGTTCTTCCAGCTGGCTGTTTTCCCAAGACAGATCAGTGAGTCTTTCAAATCACATGTTGGCCAGAAAGGTAGTGAGAACTACACCAAGGCTTAGTAGTTGTTTGTCATACCATTTGTTGGCATTACTCCTTAAAACACTTCTGTAGAGTGCTTAATAAACATACTTCTGCTTTTCAGGAGTAGGGAACATTCAGGTTTGGAAACACCCCTAAAAAGTCTGACTGGAAGAAATTTTTGTCTTCCTCTGCAATGAAGACATAAGAAGCATATCTGTTCCAGAGAGCAGGACATGACTGAGCTGGAAGAGGCTAATTCTCTGCCTTCCTGGGGGTCAGAGGTTATCACTTCTCAATTCTAAGGTTTTACCAACTGCATGATAGTCCAGCAGCCACCTAATTTGGTTCATTGGTGAAGGCAGCTGCTCAAATTCTGCTTGCAATATCTTAAAGTGCAATAAGGACATTTGGGTAATCTCAGGCCACCTCCTTAAAGGAAAGTTTGGGACTGTAATGGCGGAGGGAGTGCTGGGGGGGACAGTGCATGCTGATGAACATAGTTATAGCATGTGAATTGGACCAGTTACTACTGTACAGTGATGTGTTTGCTGGGACAGAGAAATATCTTGAGCATCTACCAGGGCATGAAAGTCAGTTAAATGCAGCTGGCTTGGGCAAGCATTTTTCCAATGCATTGCTGTAAGAAAATGTAGCACTTCCCTCTAGGTATATCTTCAGGAAAAAAACCTCTCAGGCCCAAGTATAGTCAAAGGAGAGGAAAGATGGGATAGCAGATTCCAAGGAGAGACATCAGTGTTGGTTTCATCTGCATTTTATCAGAGACAGAAGATGCAGAACATATATAATAGACATATGGAAATAACTGATGACTTTCTTATCTAGCAATTCAGAAGTTAGGCTACGTAGCAATTCAGAAGTTAAACTAGATGATACCACAACAAATCATTCTGCAAGCCTGCTTTAAAGTTTAAAGTACTCTGGATCTCCTGCTTCACCAGAGTCTTCCCTCAGATTATTACTCTTGGTATTTCGCATCTCTCTACAGTAGCATATAAAGGGTGATGTGATCTGCTAATTAATCAGATCTTGGAGCAAAAAAAGCCGAGAGACACTGATGTACAGAGCTCTTCCTTTCTGCAGTGGTGATTTGAAGTCCTGTATTAGACTGCACTGCTACCATCCTTGTCTGTTGAAGTCTTGCTTCTGTCAAGGGAGTAAGGGACTGAATGTGTTGGTTCTTCAGTAAAAGCTCCTTCCAAGACTCCTTGCACTGATTGCTGTGCCTTCTCCCTGAAGTCCCGCCCCACAAAAACATAGAGCAGGGGGTTGATGCAGCTGTTGGCATATGCAAATGCTGTAGAGAGGTGATCCCAGAGGATTAGGGACTCCTTCAGTCCTGTTCTAGGAGTATCTACAAGGGACAGAATCCCAACTACGTGGTATGGAACCCAACAGACAAAGAATGCAGCTACCACAAGGATGACTGTTCGCAGCATCTTGCTGTGTGGCTTGTGAAACCAATTTGCATGCATTCTGAAAGCAATAAGGGCATAGCAAACTGCCATTATGCCAAAGGGGAGTATGAAGCCAAAGACAACCCTAGTGATAGTTATTACCACAAAGGCAAGGGGCACAGAATAATTATCCATGTAGAAATTTCCCAGTGAGTCATTACCGCTATAGACACTGTCAAAATCAAGCAAACCATCAGGAAGGTCAAGTAGCTTTAAATGGAGGTCATCATTGGATGGTACAGACAAGTTAGTATTAGGCAGATCACTATGAGGTTCCAATAGCCTGGTGTCAGGATAGGCAGTGGTAGTTAATAGGGAGTACACATCTACAGTGGCATAAAAAAGGCGAGCTACTGTGATTATGTCTTTGTTGGTGGATACGCTCTTTGTCTGGAAATCTGGATAATCGTCAGCAGACTGATCAGTGAAGATGGTGCTAGCATATGTGATAGTTGGCACTAAAGGTGAGTATTCTTCCAATAACTCAGTTACAGGACCACTGTCATTCCTATAATCTAGCATTTTATCATCTCCAAAATTGTACCCACAGTCAGTTTTGCCATCATCAGTGATAGTCTCACGGTAGTGAAAGACAGGACAGCAGAAAATGAAGGCCAGGATCCAAGTGCCACTGCATACTAGTGATATAAACTTCACTGTTCGATGATTTTGACACCAGACAGGTTTCATCACAAGGAGGCACCGATCAATGCTGATTGCCGTAAGTAGGAAAACACTCGCAAACATGGTGAGGATTATGACTGATGGAATGACTTTGCAGAGGAACCAACCATATGGCCAGTGTTCATGAAGGAACAGGTGGATGATGAAGAATGGCAAAGATAAACAGCACATGAAGTCAGCCACAGCAAGGTTTAGGAACCAGACAGTGTTTACAGACCTCTTCATTTTCAGACCAGCTATCCAGATAACCAACCCATTGCCTGGGATTCCTACGATGAAAACGAGGATGAAGATAACAAGGGAACCAATGGCTTCTGGTGCATAATATGCAGCAGCCTGTTCGTGTGAACTGCTATTAATCAGGAGTGGAGGCATTCTGTAGTTATAAAACAGAAAGCAAATTAGTAGGCAATTCATACCCTCCTCCTCAAATTCTTTTCTTTATCTGTACTGAAGCATTTCTAGTCAGGAAGCAGTGTGGAGCTGGCTGGATATAAAGGCATCAGTCTATACTAGTTTGTGCTAAAGACTTCTACTAATGTGACCATTATACAGCTTCATCATTCTAATGGTGGCTAAGCTATGTAAGCCCCACTATTCAAACACGGGTTTTGTATATACTTATATTCTTCTATTTCTGTCATTCTTTTTGATTTCAGTCTGGTTCTTTTTACCCTCCTCTCTAAAGTGGAGCTCTCACTTTATTCACATGCCCACACAATCACCAGGTTTCTTTCCTGATTGACTTCCAGCTTTGTATATAATTTCTTCTTCAGAAAGATGTCAGCATTTTAGTTGCTTTTCTCTTTAAAATGAACAATTTCTTTTCCTGGCCTAACCAGTGAAATAGGTTTAGGTTGAGAAAGCAATGTTTGTCTTAATGAAATAACCCTACTCCATTTTCTGGACATTATAAATAGAACAGACAGGACAGCAACAAATGTTCACTAAAGGACATTTTTAGGGAAGTATCAGTAAGCACTTCCTTCTTGCTTTTTAGCCTGTGTATCTGTGTTCTGAGCTCTCTGCCAGATCCTTGGAAAGCTAGTCTTGATGAGGAGAAAGGCAAGAAATTAATGGTTTAAGGATGTGACAGAGATTTAGCTGTAGAAAGAAAAATTAAAATATAGAGCAATAGTAGTAATGTTCTTGAGCCCTTTAGGTGTATGAAAAGCTGTCTTATTGCATGACAATGAAGCTGAACCACAGAACACTTCAGTGTGGGTTTAAAACTATGAGAATTGGCAGTGGAAAAACTTTAATTGTTCAACATTCTTGGACTTAGATACTAGTAAATTAAGACCGAAAAGTAAAGAAATTTAGAAGAGCCAAGATAGATCTGAGAGCAAGAGCCAGATATTTATCCTGTAGGCATTAACAGAATTGTTTATAAAATCCCTGTTAACTAAATCCTTGCCGAATCAATGAAGACAGTTGTATTGCTGAATGGGCCCTAAAAGCACTACCAGAAGGCAAGGAAACTGCATAGGCAAGAGTTGAATACAGCCTGTGGAAGCAACTGAGGAGACACAAATAAGACAACTAAGACTGATTCTATTTAAATCTCCATTATGCCAGTACTTAGATGCCAGTCAGGGATCGTTGTGTGCAGGACTAAATCTACAGTATTATTAAAAAATAATTTAAAAAAAAAAAACTGAATAATCAATCTCTTTCTTGCATAACGTAGGCTAAATGTGGAGTGATGCATAAGTGTTTGAACTGTTTCACCACAAAGAAAATGAGATAAACAATTGCAGCAGACATTGTAATTATCATTTTTTGGTAACAATTGCTCACAGGCTTTTAGGTGAGGGTGACCTGTGAGGAAAGCTATGAAAGAAGTCACTGAAAGGCAGCTGGGGACTTAAAATTCTAACAAGTTTGTTCAATTTCTTGTAATGTTGCTGTTACATGCAGAAGCAACTGTAACAGGAACAATTGGAGGAAAGTGCTGCAAGCGCTGAATCTGGCTGCCTCTCTATATAGCTGCAGAAGATGGTATGAAGAGGCTAGGGAATCAAGGAATGCTGTAAGGGTAGTAATACAGATTTTATTCCAAAGCAAACAGTTAGAAGAATCAGTAAGAAAATACTGTCCGCACTATGTTTTCCAGAGCGCTAAAAGGGCTGCTCTGTGGTTATGAAGATGGAAATGGGAATTGGAGGGGGGACAGAGGTTTTCAGAAGTGAAAAATAAGAAAATGCAAGCTGAAGAGGAAAGCAGAATTCTGTAGCTTATTGTACCTACCCCAGTGAAGCAGGTATTTTGGTGTGTCAGGGAGCAAGAACCATCAGTCCCGTCTCTGAAGTGACTGAAAAAAAGAAACTCTCCTAACGTTTTAGGAACCGCTTTTTTTCCTCCAGCTGCGTATGTATGCAAACTAGCCTTCCCACCCTGAGGGAAAGGATTACAATGACTCATATTCAAAGTTTTAGAGACAATCGGCTGGTAAAGTAACAAAACAAGAAAAACAAAAGAAGCTGTTTCAGCACTGTCAAAATAAAATACTGTCCTGAGTCAAAGGATAATGGGAAGCTAGGGAATGATAAGCACAAACATACTTTATTTTAAAGTTTCCGTAAGACAACACAAGATCACAACACCAAATCAGATGTCTTGCCTATTGGCATAACAGTGACTTTTTCTTCATGTAATTCATAAATAGAAACACTGCCATGATACCATCAGGTGTCTGATCTGTTGTTTTGTAGCCACTCCATCTATCATCACATTCATCTAGCTAATCCCATTCCTTATCATTCTAGATTCTTATCTATCCAGATAAGCTTCTGTCCCAGCTTGAGACTTGAGACAGTTTAGTTCACCAAATACAGAACATTGTACTCAACAAACCATAATTGGTTGTAGCAAAGGGATTTTAATCTGTTTTCTTTCTGAAACTGACCTAACTGACCTTTCAGGGCAGTTAACTTTTGTTGTTGTTGTTGTTGTTGTTGTTTTGTTTGTTTGTTTAAAGAAGGAACTTGACTGATGAAAAGCTAGAAGTGGTTAGCTGAAATGCTGATACCACAAAATGTGGCCAGCCTATTAGAAAAGGTAAGGCATTTCAAATGTGTAACAATAGGGTTCCCCCCTAACACACCTAATTTTGGAAATCAAGAGACTGCTAGCAGAAATGGCAAAGTCCATACATACAAGAATCAGCCTCAGTATTTTGGTTTTGGACTGGAAAATGAACCAGGACTGTGGAGAGTTCTGCTCCTCAGCACGTCATTTGTTCTGTGAAAAACATGAATGCTGACTCAAACACAAAAAACATGTGACCATGAACAGGAAGGCAGGCCAGAAATGGGCTGTACCGTCAAAGATGGATGGGCTGTCAGCAGCCCATAAGGACAATTCCTCTAGCTGCATCTGTTCTCAGCTGCCATCTTTCCTGAGGGACTCCTGAGACCCAATTAGAAAGTGAGCTGAGGGTTGGGTGAATTGTCCTGTTGATAGGAGTGTATTCCTATTGGCTTCTGTTGGTCAAGGGATGCACGGTCTTTTCACCACCATGTGACTGGCTAGCTCTAGTCAAACACTCCCTTGCAAGAAGGTCCTCTACCAATTGGTCATCTCTGATTCCTTCACTTGCAGCCTCTCCCCTGCAGCCAACCTGGTCACAGCAAGCACTTTATCTTTAGTCCAACCAGCTCATTCTGGACAGTGACAAGATGATGAGGTATGTCTCTGTATATGTTTCCAAGCCAATGAAACTTTCAAGCAGTTTGACTAGTGATGTGTCAGAATGAAGGCGTTAATGATGCAGACAAAGGAGACAGTGCAAGCAGGAAGGAAGATATTTTGTCACTTTCAGAAAATGTTTACTCAGATCAAACCAGACCTTTGACTTGCAGTTGTAATATTAATCCCAAGTCACCATGCTATGTTCTTTTCATCTCTTCCAGATCTCTCCCTTCCCCAATTGTTAAACAGAGTTAGCTTAGGAAGGCTCTAATCCACAGAATCACAGAACAGCTGAAGTTGGAAAGGACCTCTGGAGCCTGTGTAGTACATCCCACTGCTCAAAGCAGGACCAGCTAGAGGAAATTATCTAGGTCTGTGTTGTTTTGAATACTTCCATGGAAGGAGACTCTCCAACCTCTCCGGACAATCTGTTCCAGTGTTCAACTACCCTCACAGTAAAAAAGTGTTTTCTTGTGTGTTCAGATAGAGTTTCCCATGTTTCAGTTTGTGCCCATTGCCTCTTGTCCTGTCACCAGGCACCAGCACCACTGAGAAGAGTCTGGCTCCATCTCCTTTACACACTCCGATCAGATAGTTACACACATTGATATGATCTCCCTGAGCCTTCTCTTCCCCAGGCTGGACAGGCCCAGCTATCACAGCCCTTTTTTGCATGAAAGGTGTTCCAGTCCCTTTATCATCTTACTGGCTCTTCACAAGTATCACTCTGCTATGTCCATGTCTCTCTTGTACTGGGGAGCCCAGAACCGCACCTAGCACTGTAGATGTGGCCTCGCCAATGTTTGGGAGGAGGATCACTTCCCTCTGCCAGCTGACATTTCTCCTAAGGTAGCCCTGGGTGCTGTTGGCCTTAATTGCCACGAGGGTGCATTGCTGGCTTATGTACAGCTTTTTGTCCACCAGGAGCACAGAGTTATCACACTCTGCTTTCCAGTCAGTCATTCCTATGAATGTACTGGTGCATGGGGTTGTTCCTTCTCAGGCAGCAGGACTTTGCATGTCCCTGTGTTGAACTTCATGATGTTCCTGTCTGCCCAATTCTTCAGCCTGTCCAGGTTCCTCCGAATGCTGGCAAAGGCATCTGGTGCATCAGCCAGTTTTGTATCATCCGCAAATTTGTTGAGGGTGCGCTCTGCTTCATTGTCCAAGTTGTTAATGAAGAGTTAAACAGTACCAGAACCAGTGCTGACTGCTGCTAGATACCACTAGTGACTTGCACCTAGTTGGATTTAGTTCTTCTGATCACCACTCTCTTAGCCCAGTAGTTCAGTTACTTTTCAGTCCACCTCACTATCCACTTACCCAGCCCATACTCCATCAATGTGTCTATGAGAATGATACCTACTGAAATTTATCTAGTGGTATAGACCCAACTGGCCACTGTAACTAATTGACTAAAACCTTAATGCAAGTTACAATTTACATTGCTTTTTCAGGTTTGTTATTACACAACTGCAACAGTCTACCAGTTACAAAATAGTTACACCCATATAGAATCATAGAAACATTTGGGTTGGAAGGGACCTTAAAGATCATCTAGTTCAGACCCCCCTGCCATGTGCAGGGACACCTCCCACTAGATCAAGTTGCTCAAAGCCCACCCAACCTCACCTTGAATACTTCCAGGGAGGGGGCTCACACACAACCCCTCTGGGCAACCTCTTCCAGTGTCTTACTACCCTCATCACGAAAAATTTCTTCCTCAATGTCTAATCCAAATCTACCCTCTTTCAGTTTAAAACCATTACCCCTTGTCCTATCACTACACTTCCTGATAAAAAGTCCCTCCCTATCTTTTCTGTAGGCCCCTTTTAAGTACTGGAAGGCTGCTATATGGTCTCCCTGGAGCCTTCTCTTCTCCAGGCTGAACAACCCCAACTCTCCCAACCTTTCTTCACAAGAGAGGTGCTCCAGCCCTCTGATCATCTTCATGGTACTCCTCTGGACCCACTCTAACAGATCCATGTCTTTCTTGTACTGGGGGCCCCAGAGCTAAACGCAGTACACCAGGTGGGGTCTCATGAGAGCAGAGTAGAGGGGGAGAATCACTTCCCTCACCCTGCTGGCCACAATTCTTTTTATGCAGTCCAGGATACTGTTGGATTTCTGGGCTGCAAGCACATATTGCTGGCTCATATTCAGTTTTTTTTTAGTCCACCAATAGCCCTAAGTCCTTCTCCACAGGGCTGCTCTCAATCCAGTCATTACCCAGCCTGTATTCATGTTTT
This sequence comes from Chauna torquata, assembly GCA_013399475.1. NCBI lineage: Eukaryota > Metazoa > Chordata > Aves > Anseriformes > Anhimidae > Chauna > Chauna torquata. The sequence continues at coordinate 137,710 of VXAL01010449.1, read as the reverse complement.
GGATTGCCTTGACCCATGTTCAGCACCTTGCACTTGGCCTTGTTGAACTTCATGAGGTTTGCGTGGTCCCACCTCTCAAGCTGTCAAGGTCCCTCTGGATGGAATCCCTTCCCTCTAGTTTATCAGCTGCACCGCTCAGCTTGGTGTTGTCTGCAGACTTGCTGAGGGTGCACTCAATTCCACTGTCCATATCACTGACAAGATAGTAAATAATACTGGTCTAAATACTGACCCCTGAGGGATGCCACTTGTCACTGGTCTCCACCTGGACATCAAACTGTTGACTGCAATTCTTTGAAAGTGACCATTCAGCCAGTTCCTTATCCAAGTGATCCATCTCTCAAATTCATATCTCTCCAATTTAGAGACAATGGTGTCATGCAGGATGGTGTCAACTGCTTTGCACAAGTCCATGTAGATTACGTCAGTTGCTCTTCCCTTATCCACCAACGCTGTAACCCCATCACAGAAGGCCACCAAATTTATCAGGCATGATTTGCGCTTAGTGAAGCCCTGTTGGCTGTCACCAGTCACCTCTCTGCACTTCTAAAAACGTGATATTTCCAAATGCTTCCCTCATTCAAGTTTGTCTCCAAAGCATTTTTGCAAGAACTAAGAATTCCACTTTTATTTCTTATTTTTACTACTTCTTGTGCAGTTCATCAAAGCTTTGTGATCTCTCTGACTCCCCATTTGATTCTGTGCAGGTGGAGTCATTATATAACTATGATCTTTCACAGACCCTGAATGTCCCTTGTATGTGGCAAACTCATCTTCCTAAAAAAAAAAAAAAACTGTTCAAAACTTTCCCTATAAAGCTTATCCATAACTAGCACAACTATTTCTCTAGAAAGCATACGACAGTGCTTTGGTGGCCAGTCTTTGCAATGTGCTTGTTTTTGTTGTCACAACGGTGTACTTAGTTTCACAGGGACTCCTTAGTAACACCATATATCTGCAAGGTTGCCCTGCAGCAGTATTTCTGAGATTTGGCTCTTTTGAAAATCCCATGGATGATCCCAACACATTTTTGTGTATTTCCAAGTAAGTTCAGGTAAGCACAAGGCTTTTGGACATCCAGCTGGGAACAAAGGATGGTAAAACTGGTACATACATAGATCATATCTAACTAAAAAGTAGCTCTTCACAGTAATGTGTTTTCAGCACTGGGTGAGTATTTGGGTCAGATGTTTTTCCAGGGCATTTTCAGTAAAGGAAGTACCATTTGAAATAGTATTTGGACTGTTCTGTAAAAATGCTTGTCTCAGCGTTAACCTTTAAGCTGTCTAGTGAGTCATTTTGTGAGACTGGATTCCCTTGTACCTCTGTGCACAGAAGGAAAATTCCAAATGTTGGATCCATCCATTGAGATAGGCTTTATGGGCATTCCTAGACAATGCCATATTTTTTTCTTAAACAAGCAAAACAAAACAAAACAAAACCAACCAACCAACAACAAACAAAAAACCAAACCAAAACCAAAGCTAAAAAGCACAAGTGATTCTTCTCCATGGTTTATTATCAGGCCGCCCATGCATTGGCATGCACTAGGTACTTTATCTTACTTGTGTAGGCCTTTGTATTTGCTCGCCGCATATGATTGAACATTAGAGTCCCATCCAGGATTTTTGCTGTTCCTTGGTTCTCATTCATTAAAGATTTCTGTGTGGGAAGACTATAGATTACTCCATTGCTTTCACAGTCAGATTTTAAGTAAGCTCTTGTTCAAGATTTCAACCTTACTGCTTAATCCTTTTAAATCAAATCAAACCAAAACCAAAACCAAACCAAAAAAAAAACAAAAAAAAACTTAAGCTATTATTGGCAGTGCTTTATCTTTTCTTGGTCCAAAGATGCTTGTCTGAAAAAAAAACCAGAAGACTGTTATGTTCCCTGTTGCTTAAGTCTCAATGGAATCAAATGGGGGAGATGCTTTCTTGGTGTCCTGGTGCCGGCTGTGCATCTTTCCTCACATGCTTATAAAAGCCAGCCCTTTGCCACTCTCTTGTTTTAAATGCTCTCTTGCAAAGTTGTAGGAGGACTGTGGCACGTAATGACAGCACAATAAGGAGGCAGGTGACATTTAATATTGGTAATTCTGAATTACTGAATTTGGAGAGCAATCATAACTATAGATAGAGTCATGTCCTCTAGGTAAGTTACTACCATTCAAAGAAGAAATGTAGCAGTCAGTGTAGAAAGTTCTATTAAAAACCATGTCAAGATGCAATGGTATTCAAAAGGTAAATATAACAGCAAGTATTCAGCTGCATCTTGAATACTGAATGCTGTGGTGGTCCTGTATCATAAAAACAATGATAATACCAGAAATTATATAGGCAACTGGACAGTCATGGCTCAGAATGTTTTCTTCTGGTGGACAAGCTAAATAGATTAGAATGCTTCACCTTGTGAAAAAGACATCTAAGTGGCAGTATGAGGAATACATGGAGAAGTGGGGAATAGTTTTACATAAATTTTAACAGCACAAGAACTAGGAGATATCAAATGAAATGATCAGATAGAAGTTTGAAAACAAAACAAAAAAAGTACACTTTTTCACATATTGCACAATTAGATTCATGGCCCAAGAGATGATATTGGTAACCAAAAGTATAAACAGGTTTAAAAAAGCAATTAGACGAATCCATGGGAGCAAAGTCTACAAAATATTGCTAATTAATGCACACCAAACCACTGGCCCACAAAGCCCTTACATTACAGATTGCTGGGCTAGTATACTGGGAAAATGTAGTTCTGTACTGTTTTATATACTGTCTTTAAGCAGCTCTGCTCTGTTCTTCTCTAAGGTTTGCGTCTCATTAACCTCTTTGCCTTCAATCTGGTAGTCTGGCAAGCAATATAACACCGTCATGCTGAAATCAGGGACCTAGAGCCTTCTTTTACATTGTGGCACATGACTGCATTAAGTATAGGCTCCATATATTCCCACTTTTTCTTGTGCAGGCTGCACAAGTGTTCAAATATCTCTTCCCAGGCATGTATCTGTCTGCCCCAGTGTGCAGCCTGGCAGGGCAAAGCCTTTCTTCACCCACACAGCAGTGTATGGACCTCTGCTGCCTGGGTATCAAGATCCGCCACAAAGCAATTTGTGTCAGCCCCTCCCTCCCACTTCAGGGAGGCAGAACAAGCTGGCAGAGGTGAAGGGAAAACAGAAGTTGCACATTTGTGTAATTCCATCATCTGTTCAGGTACTTAGGTCATACCAGTCATGCATCGTTCCTGTGTATCTACTCATATAGCTGTCCGCATCTTTTTTTCTTCTTCTTCTTTTTTTTTTTTTAAAACTAGACTGGTTACATTTAGATACACTAGTTAAATTACAAGTATGCTATTCTGTTACTCTTAATGACCCAAGACTGTTCCTATTATTGACTTCAAAACAGTTTCACTTAGGAGATCTATGGAATCAGCAACACAAACTCCCTTTCCTTGTTTCAAAGTTTTTCTGCACTGGGCACTGTCAGAGATACAATGCTGGGCTAGTTGGATGTTTGGCCTGACACAAGGACAGCTTGTTTGATTGCTACCACCCTGTTCCACTTACATACAAATCTCCATATACACTTTCAGCTCTCATTGCATTACCTCTGTTTCATACCAGAAAACAAACAAACAAACAAAAAAACCCCACCACCAACAAAAAACATTCCTCAAACTCAGTGCTGTTTCTTTCACTTGTTGTTTTATTCTCAGCAATAAAGCATGCTCACTGTCTTGCATAGACAGCTTAAATGACTTCCTTGTACAATTAGCTCATGCCACGTCTGACTCTGGCTGTGGGGACAAAGACAACTTTGCTCATAAAAGTTTCTTATGCCTTTTCTCGTGCCTTTTCTCCTAGTTTTCTCTAGTTTTCAGAGTAAACATTTATTACTTTCAGAGACTCAGTCACAGGCCACTGCATAGCTGTAGCAACACTGGTCTTCATTGGGAAGTCAGTGACTATTAAAAAAGAGCAGTTTACATGCTATTAGTCTTTATCGTATCATACTTAATAAATAAATTAGTATCAATATGCTTATGTTTAGCACATTTCTGGGAAGTTACTCCCTGGAAACTAACCTTTACTTAACATATATTTTCATCAGCTTTAGCTGGAAAACTTGCAATGGTTTGCACAGTATTAGTCCCGCAACCACAGAGTACATGAAAAAACATTTTCACTTAAAGTCCAAGTTTTGACATAACGCTGCAGGAAAGAAAAATGCAAAGGGGAGAACAAAAAGCACCTAGAACCACCACTCAGAGCATACAGGGATCAAAAAGCCCCCCAAATATTCATATGACAGCACAAAGCCCAGCTCTCTGCTTCAGCACTCGGCATGACACCGTGATCTTTTGCTCAGTGCCACCGTGGTCTGGAGCTCACGGCCGGTCCCTCCCTGCGAGCCTGGCGGGCGGAAAGCCGACCCTCATCCTTCTTGGTGGCCGCCGGCTCCCCGACGGGGCTCGCTGGCAGCCTAACGCCTTCCCCGGCGCCCAGCTCGGGGAGCCCGGCCGCTCCTCCTGGCGGTGCCGCCGCCACAGGGGAGACCTCTGCCCCCATGGCGCCTTAGTACCGAGGCCAGCACCGAGGCCAGCTCCGTCGGCCCCGCGGCAGCCCTCGGAGCCGCACCAGCACCCAACACGGCTTTCGAGACCGGCCTCGCTCTGCCCGCTCCCGGCAAAGCTGCTTTCTGCGCTAGTCCGGAATCTGAGCGAAACGGAAGGCGCCCGGAATCAGGATGGCGCCCCGCACGACTTCATCAGCCCGCACCAAACATGGCCACGCCAAACCCTGTTGGGGGGGGATTGCCAGGATCCAAGATGGCGCTGCCCCCTATTGCTTTGCCAGAACTGATTCCAAGATGGCCACCTCCCCGCCCCCGCGCTTTGCTGCCAGGATGCAGCAAGATGCCTTCCTCCGCGCCTTTGACGTGGCCTGGTTCCGACATGGCTACACCAGCGCCCCCAGGCTGTGTTTGCCCTTATCAAAGATGGCGGTCGGAAGCGCCCCTTGTTATTAGGCTCCAACCCCTCGCTCCTCACTGGGGTGTTGGGGTTCGCGTCTGAGATGGCGGCGGCTGAGCTGGAGTACGAGTCTGTCCTTTGCGTGAAGCCCGATGTTAGCGTGTACCGCATCCCGCCGCGCACTTCCAACCGCGGATACAGGTGAGGGGGGCGTGCAGAGCCAGGGGCCGGGCCGGGGCTGGGCTGGGCTGGGCTAGGTTGGGGGCCTGTGAGCCTGTGCTTGGCGCGGAGCTGTGCGCGGCCTCCGCCCCGCCATGGCGCCGCTGGGCTGCGCGGCGGCGCTCCTAGGGCGATCCCGCCGCTGGCCGTGCCTGGTGCGGCCCAGCCCCTTATTGCCCGGCCTCTGGGCTGGCGGCCCTGCGGATGTGCCGCGCCTCAGCGGGGAGGGAAGGAGGAGGAGGCGTCCTTGCCGAGGGTCAGTGGTCGCAGCAGGGTGGCAGTGCCTGTGCGGCAGCAGATCGGCAGTGCTGCAGGGCGCCAGCCGCTGCCGGCGGTGTCGAAGCTGTTGTGGGAGCGAGGCGGGTGGTCGGGAGGGGGGCCCGTGCCTCGTGCCCCACTGGAAGTGGGGCGCAGCATTTGTCGTTTCTGCTTGCCCCCTAACCGGGACCAGCGCTTTAGTATCAGATCTGTCGGATTTGATTGGTGCTCAGCCAGGGTCAGAGGAGATGGAAATCCATAAAAATGGCCTCTTTTTACTCCACAAATCTGTCCCCGTGCGTCCTCGGAGTCATACCGTAGCTGCTGTCCCTGGAGACAGATGTTCATCCTTCCCCACCCCCTCCTCTTGTCCCTGCAGAGCTGGCACAGCTATGGCAGCAGGCACTGGCTCCAGTGCTCTCATAAGTGATCAGCTGGCATGATACCTTCTGCATGAATAAGCAGAGGCTTGGGAGGCAGGTGCTTATAGGCACTAGTGCCTGCTGAGCTGCACTCTGGCTGCAAGCAGGTCAGGTGTACTTTCTGAGGCCTTAGCACCTCTAGCTCCACTGGCTTCAGCTACAGATGACATACTGAGTGTTTCTGATAAATTCAAATCATCTCTTGTATGTTTTCTGTGCCTTGGACCAGGAGTATTCCCTCCTACACTATGGAGGAATGGGGATTGTCTAGCTAGTCATATGTAGGACATGAGAGCATATAAGTGACTTACTATGCGTTTTCCAGTCAGAGCCAACTTCTGCTCTCAATTTACCCTGTTCCCTGAGACACGAGTCCGATATGGTATAACCAAATGTTGGATTCGACTTGTTAGCTCTTGCAGTAGCTGGGAAGAAGCCAGAAGGTGTTCATCATGGTTCTTAGGAAAATATTGCAGGTCAAGGAGTTAGAAATACCTTCTCTGTCTTTAGCCAAAACCAGTGGAATGTTACTGTGAGCTGCTCCCACAGACTTGCTGGAGAAATTAGTTTGTGCTCTGAAGCTCTAATGGGTATCGCTTGTACTTGCTGGACTTGGTGATCTGTTGCTGGTGTAGATGCTGTACCTGGCCACAGATGCTTGTTTCTAATTGTAAACTCCTGTAGGTTTGTGATAGTGTTTGTTTGTTTTTCTCCTTCCCCTTCTGCAACAGTCTGTTTGATAGGCCAATAGAGATGATTGCACGTATGATTTTTTTTTTTTTTTTTTTACATAGTGTAAAATGGCTGCCTCTAGATTCAGAGGTACTTGATACTGTTTTACAACAATAAGGTAAAATAATGGAGTGGCTTTACAGTATGCTATTAATTAATGAATTTTCTAGGTCTTCCTGATGCTCATAAGTTACTTTTTAGTCCCTTTTGGGTTTACTGTTCCAAGTGAGTTCTTGGGTTTCAGTCTACCCTCTTCTGCAAGCTTATAAAGGTAAAGACAGATAGATGTTCTCTGGATGGTATCTATTTCTCTTCATGCAGTGGAAGGATAGGCCATTCGGAGCTATGCATGTAGATTGGCAGCAACAGAGAGGAGCTGAGACTTTGTAGATTGTTTGAGGAGAGAAGCGGAGTAAGGCAGCTGCATGTTTTGAAGGTTTGGGAGCAGAGACTGTAGCTGAGCTGGATGGGCAGAACTGGGAAGGTTGAGGTATGGTCAGTGAACAGTTGCTTTTCTTTTCAGGGCATCTGACTGGAAACTGGATCATCCGGATTGGACAGGGCGACTTCGTGTCACCTCCAAAGGCAAAACTGCATATATAAAACTAGAGGATAAAGTTTCAGGTAAGGGAAGGGGTGTGGCTTGGCAAGACTGTAACTGTGGTTGCTAGTTATGAATCTGTGCTTCTAAGCCCACTCAGAGCTGTGTGTGGCAGCCCTGAACATGCTTTAGAAAAAGGTTGCTCTCCTCAGTACCTGATTCTTTGTTTGTAGGGGAGCTTTTTGCTCAGGCTCCCATAGACCAATATCCTGGCATTGCAGTGGAGACTGTGACAGATTCCAGCCGTTATTTTGTGATTCGGATTCAGGATGGGACTGGTAAGTTGAGGGGTCATGTATGTGCCAAGTGCCAGGGGTGGAGGAGACTTAACGTGATGGAGCTGTGTTGTATGTCTGGTGGATTGAGATGGTGATGGGAGTGCTGAAAAGGCTGGGTAGGGTGCCTGGACGGGTAGGAATGCAAGGTTAACAGAGGAGGGTTCTCTGTGTTGCACAGAGTCCAGGGCATTCAGTTACCGAGAGTGCCACATGGTAAGAAGAGTGCATCCTGTAGGCTAGGAACATTGAACATCTGTGAGCTGCTGGTGTTCAGCTGCAGATGTGTCAGAGGTAGCAGAGTGGTTTAGGAGAAGCTGAAGGATTTTGGAGTGAGTGGACGCAGGGACCAATATGCAAGGCACCTCCAATGACTCCTTCCATCTCCTTACTAGGACGAAGTGCTTTTATAGGCATTGGTTTCACGGATCGTGGTGATGCCTTTGACTTCAACGTGTCTTTGCAGGATCACTTCAAGTGAGTTGTGCTTGTCTGGAATGCTGTTTCTCCTCTGGCCCCTGGAATGCGTTGGGTGGTGTTCATGTGCATGTTCACTTAGCGCAGGTTTCCTTGGGATGATCATGAAGTCCTGCTCCGGCTCCATCGGGGACACTTGAGTATGCTGCCAGCTGTCATGCAAGCTCAGAGTCCTGCAGGGTCTGATCTGTAAATCTTAAGTCCTATGACAGTACAGGTGCAGTGTTAGTCTCTTGGGTTTGTGGTGTTCTGAGCTTTTTGCTGTACTACACTGGGAGTAGTAAGGTAGCTGGTTTGACAAGGCAAAGTAGTTCTTTGGTAGGGTGGGGGAAAAAAAAAAAACATGCATTTTTCTGAAGCTCTGCTCCCGTTTGCCACGGATCTTACGTTTTCCTCTCTTCTTTTTAGGTGGGTGAAGCAGGAGACTGAGATCTCCAAGGAGTCCCAGGAAGCTGACACACGTCCCAAATTAGATTTAGGGTTCAAGGAAGGGCAGACCATCAAACTGAACATTGGGGTAAGGAGCCAAGTTGACCCTGCTTCTTTCTGTGGATATGCCAATGGAGGCTCTTCCTCACTTGTCCTCTGTCTTTGTACAGAACATGATGACAAAGAAAGGAGGAGCAGCCAAGCCTCGTGTGTCTGGATCAGGGGGCCTAAGCCTGCTGCCACCCCCTCCAGGAGGCAAAATTACAGTCCCTCCCATCCCACCCCCTTCTTCCACAGCCATTGCCAACCATGTCACACCACCGCCCATGCTGAAATCCAGTAATGGGAGCAATGCAGGTAAACATTAGCATAGAGCAAATGGTCTTTCAGACAGTAGTATGTGCATAGAGAGAATGCAGGCCTGCTTCATGGAGCTGGTGTTCAATCTAGTGTCAACACTGCAGTTAAAAGCCCTGTGAGACATGATGTACCCCGAGGGCTTTGCTCCCTTTGACCTGAGGATCTCCATGTTTGTTTAATAATACCAGCTTGCCAGCCTTGCAAGGGAGAATAGTATTGTAGCTGCCCTCCTTGCAAAAGGAGAAACCAAATGAATTGGTCAAAATGGCCTGGGTGGTTGGGTATGGAATTTAAATTCTTGGATTCTTCTGAACTTCTATGTGCTTTAGGGGCACTGGCAGAGCTGTGTGGGGTGTTCAGAAAAGGAGTCGCTTGTTTTCCCCAGGGAAAGACAGACAAACCTGTGGTTGTTGAAAGATGCAGGAAAAGCACTTCTTGAGAGGCTTTGAATAGGAAGGAGATAGCTTTACTATGAAGACCAGAAGGTGCAAAGTATAGTGGGATTGGGCTGTGAGAAAGAGGTTGCTGCAGTCTTCTGGGTGCTATACTAAATGTGTGACCACAGCATGAAAGCTGATGATACTCCTGTGAATTCAGAGACATTAGCGGTGCTATATACAGACCTCAACGAGAAGAAACCATCAGCTTCTGAACAGGGCTGGGCTGCAGTGCATGATTTGTACTTATTAGGAGATGCCTGTTTAGCAACTGTTACGGTGGGCTGAATCTGATCCTTAGGTCTACTGGGAGGGGATAATACATTGTAAATCTGCCAGTTGATACCATAGGTGGAGACTGAATGGTTCTTGAAGACAGTGTACCCCTGCAGCAGGAGCTGGAAGCTCAGCGCACATCTGGCAAAAGGGGCTGCTGCTACAACAAACTCAGTCCTTAAAAATTCTAGCTTCCTTCTTCTGGAGGGACAGCTGGATTCCATTCAAAGACTCTGTGCTACTGCATCCAGTAGTTTGTGTAAGGTGACAGTTTAAATGCTTGTGGTTTTTTTTTTTTTTTTTTCCTTGACTATCTTGACAGAATTTTTTTTCTTCTTTTTCTGCCTTAGATATTCTGTTAGACTTAGATGCTCCTGCAGCTGCATCCAAGGCACCAGCATCAGCTACCGCAGACCTCTGGGGAGACTTCAGCACTGCATCCAGGTAAACTATGGTGAAGCAAACAGCACACAGGAAGAGTGGCATCCTGATGGGTGCTGGAAGAGCAATGAGTTAAAAAGTCATATTAGAGCTGCTCCTTTCTTTCTTCCAGTACTGTTCCCAATCAGGCTCCTCAGCAGTCCAACTGGGTCCGGTTCTGAATGGTCAAAGCAGTGGAATGGTACAAACTGATGATCAAGAGGCTCTGGAGGCACCAAATGGAATCACAGGGAGCACAAACCTCTCTAGTCTTCAATCAAAAACAAGTCAGGACAATCCTTCCTTTTTAAGCTAGATCTTCACTTCAGTCAAACTTACTATTTTTGATCCCACAGTAAAACCACTGAACCTAAAGAGAACATACTGACTCCTCACAAGGTGGGCAAGGAGGAGAGAGAGAGCCTCATCTCTTCTACCCACTCAGCTGTTGCATGGTACATCCTAGCTCTTCTTCTCCATCTTTCCATACAGGGAAAGCAAGAATCCTAGGGAGGGTGGGTACAAGAAGAGGCTGGGTAGGTGCCTCTGGGTTCCTTGTCCTCTAAATTTTCTCTTACTTTCTGCAGATGCTTTCAATAGCGACTCAAGTCGCTGCAGCTTGTCCTACAGTGCTAAGGGTGGCTGCATTTGGCTGCAGCTTGTAAATGGAAGCTGCAAGGAGATAAGTCATGTTTCTCCTAAGCCTCAACACAAGATCCTGTTTGATTAATTATGTCTGTGGTGAGGAATGAACCTCCCCATGCACACACTACTCTTCCTTTCTTTGGTGCAATTCTTGATGGTAATAGATGTTCCTGTGCTTTTATGGGAGGAGTCATGCAAGTCCTTGAGTAGACCTGCTGCCAGTATGCTGTAGCTGCAGCTGGGTACCCCATCATGATGCTCCTTGCTTGGCTTGTAGGTTCACTGGAGAAAGTTCTTTCAATTTTGCTCCTTCCTTTTCCCACATCCCTTCATGCAAAGGCATCACTGTCATTGAGCTGTTTAACTGGAAATAGCTTTAAAAAAGAAGAGTCTGTTTTTATAATTTGATAGTTACTTGTACTAGATGACAACCAGGTAATCCCACCACTCAGCATTTCATGTTCCTGCGTTGCTATCCTGAGCCCTAGCCTTTGTATTTGTCCAGTAGTACTTGTGACTTTGCACTGTGTTACAAGTATTGCTTGTCCATGCCACAGTAAGAACCGTGGTAATACAGTGGGTTATTCTTCAGTGAAGGGACAGTCGATCTCCCCTGTTCAGCTCTCACTTATCATTTGTGCAAGAAATGTATAGTAGGCCCAATCCTGAGGACTGTGGCTGCCAAATTATCCCACCTGGGCTCTGTGTGGCTTTTCTTCTAAGACTTCTGTGAGCTGGTTCCTGTTTTTTTTTTTTCTTTTTTTTTTTTCAATTTTTAATTTTAGTGTGCACTGAAAATGCTGTGTGGTTTAGGAGATTAGAGATAGAAGGCCCTTACTTTCTTCTGTTCTCGTTGGGAGAGTTTCTGAAGGCCTTTGATCTGGACACTATTCCATCTTCAGCAGCTGTGGATGTAATGTGAGGTGTAAGCCTACTGATAATCCTAGGCAAAGCCTGTGGGCAGGCCAGAAACCTCCCAAGCCTTTCCATGCTATCCGATAAGCCAAAACACTAGCTAGGAAGATAGTCTCAATGACTCTTTTATAGCTGTAGCCGGTTACTAGAACACTAGGGTTTTGGTACTTCACTAGAAGGCTTCTTCCCATTTTCAACACTCAGCCAGCAGCAACACTTTTGTAACTGGGATATGCTCTGCTACCACACCTGTGCAAGTAAATTTTGCCCTTTGGAGCAATCCTGGTGAGGATTTTAAAAGAGTAGTAAGTTGTATGTACCTTGCACTTGACAAAACAGACCACAGAGCATTGCTTCTTACTACACGTGAGGGCATTTTGGGGACTAAGTTTCACCTGGACTACCACTCTGGGAAACAAAACTTTTTTTGAAAATAGCTCTAAAGCTGCTGTAGTTCCACTTGTGGAAGTGGGGACCAGACTGCTCTTGGATGTATTTTAAGTAGTCATTTAATCCTCAGTCGTGATCCCCTGGCTCTCCTGGTGTTCCCCCTGCCTCCCCCCCGCC
>VXAL01010449.1:45672-125594 GCA_013399475.1 Chauna torquata | reverse complement strand
CCCTTCAAAGTCACTCTTCCTGCAGTCTCATTGTACTTAAGCTCCCTGCCTCCTCAGAATTTGTGGGTGGCCATGGTCTGCTAGCTAAGCCATGAACTCTGCTGGTTGGCTTTTGTTTTCTCCCCTCTTGTATCATTGTCAGGTCCTGTCATTTCAACTACGTATCAGTTCCCCAAATTGAGGAATTTCATAGCACCAATTAAAAACTAACTAGGAGCCTCTTCTGTGTTGTCTTAGTTAGTATTCTGGAGATAATATATTATGTATTTGAAAAGCTAAAGAAGCAAAAATTAAAGATATATGTATATAAGCATAAAATGTACTGGTGAAATGGAAATTAAAAAAAGTAAAGTTGGAGAAAAGAATGTCATGAGTCTTCCAAGTTGTCAAATTGTTGTGGCTTTGGAAGCCCTGCAGATTGAAGATCTTTGTCTCCAGCAAGATCCCACTAGCCTACTTGTTCTTCTGCAACTGCATTATGGCCTGCAGACTGGACATGAGCAGCTCTAGGAGTGAATGAAGTTCAGCCGCTGTCTGGGCAAAGAAGTAGGAGCCTAGAAGAAGGACATGACAATGACCTCTATGGCTGTTCCAAATAGGGGGGGAGGTGGGCAGGGGACAGGCTTGACTGTGGGTGTGTGTGTGATGCTTGATAAGAATGTGGATAAAACTAGCAAGTGAGAAAATTTTGCCCTGCCAATTAGCATTTCAGACATTAGAGGCTTTACACCGTGCAAGTGTTTGTCAGAATTCATAATGCATAATAATGCATAAGAGCAAAGCAATGCGGCCTGTGTAGTTAACACATTTTAATGACTCAAGGCCTAGGCAAGCCATTGAGTGCTTATGTTATGTGAACAATAGATCCTCTGTCTAGAGAATAGTCATGCAAATAGGAAAAACACATTGATGGATGCAGTGGTTATTAACAGTCAGTGCCCTTCTAGTTTGACAGCTTAATTTTCCAAGTGTCATTAGCTATAGCTCTGTGTCCATATCCAGACTTAGGCTCCTGACAAACATTTACTGAAGCTGCCTCTGAGTATGGGAAGATCAGTCAGCAGCCTGTCTGTAGTGGCTTGAGAGCAGAGCTATGTTTGTCCAGCTGTCACTGCTGGGAATCTGAGTTAAACTGCTTGCATCACTTGTGTCTGGGGCAGGCTAGCCAGGTAACTTGCAATAGCCTGCCTTTCATTTTTTTTTCCCCAGGCATCATAGGATGGCAGCAGTACTGCTTGATGGAGTGGAGGCAGTTGGATTTCTTAGGGGATAGGGTTTTTAAAATCCTTGAAGCAGTCTGAAGAGATGTTCAATGAAGGAAGTAGTTGCCTGTATCTTGCAGCCTGTATGTTGAGCCCTGTGCTCTAGGGATGTAAGGTGATGTGGTGCTCCCCGGCCCTCCTAGCCTGGTCTGCAAGCCTACCTGCGACCAGGGAGTGCAAGTTCAGCACCCTCTGCTGCTGAAGCCCCTCTTTGCAGGGCTTCTGGCAATCCCTGGTCTTGGCTACCATCTCCAGGGACCAGGTGGGCTCCAAGCTGTTTGGCAGGCTGGGCGAAGGCAAACATCATCTGGGACCTGGCTAGCACTGGAGAACTGCTCTCTGCAAAGAAATCACAGCTGGCATCTCAGCAAGAACACGCTGACTCCCGGGTTGGCTGCCTGTGGTGACCTCCCCTGGGCAGAGGAGACCAGTGTATGAAGGAGGCATGCCAGGGTGGTGGTGGAGGGGAGGCAATGGCTGGACCTGAATATAGAACAAACCACAAAGCAGAACTGCAGCATCTGAAGGTGTCCCCAGGATCACCTGACATGNTTTTGACTTTGGCACTAGGCCAGTAGGCCAAAGAAGAAGAAGACAGGCAACCATAAAATGCTGGCTCAAGGACTTTGGTGGATCTAGTTTAGAAGTCCAGAACAGAATGACTGCAGAGTTTTATTGGCTTTTTTTGAACGCTTCCCTCACTCCAAGAATACCTCTGCCTTCATGCCCACCAGTATCATAACTTGTCATTCAGATCCTTTCCTGAACAACATAAAACTGACCTCTGGCCAAGTTTACAGAAGCACAGTTTAAACATTAATTTTCCTTCATCTCTCTTGACAGTTTGGCCGTAATTGAAGTGATATCTTCCAAATGCTGCAATGTTCTGCTGTCCTAACGTCCTCTGCACAAGGGCACTAGTGTAGGGCTTGGAATAGAGCTGTCGCAGGGCGGTCACATACCCCCCTCTTGTGGTCTAGCCGGTGTATACACGTGCACATATGTGTACCGTCTTCAAAGTTTGGCCCTTAGGAACTGAATTCCTCTTTTTTTCTTTTTTCTTTTTGTTTGTTTTTGTTTGTTTGTTTGTTTGTTTTTTGAAGTGAAGTCTAAGCACTTGTCCACGAGCACTAAGGTGTTATGAAAACTTCTTTCAAAGATGTGTGGAGACGCTAAATCAGTAGTGCTACTCAAAAGGTTGCTTTGGTTAGCTAGCAGGAACAAGGAATTGAATTCTAGTGAGCAGCACTGCCAGAAAGATTAGGAGAGGAGTAGGAAGGGCATTTTTTTTGGAGAACATGGGATATGGGGCTAGAGATGTGGCAGAATAGGCTGCATGTCTGGCCCAGAGTTAGAGGCTGATATCATCAATACCTAAAGCTGAAGTCAATACCATGGGTATATGTACAAAACTGCTGCTGCATACTTTTTGGATAGAAGAGCAGGAAAAGTCCTTAAGTAATACATTCCATACAGAGATAGGGTTTTAGTAAGCAGCGAACCTGCCCTGCATAGCCTAATCTAACTTCAGAAGCAGCCCTGCTTCGAGCAAGGATTGAGTAAGATACCTTCAACCTGAATTATTTCACAGCACAATTTTTGCATTAGGCTGTGCTGAGGTGGATGCCATGATGGGCCAGCAGAGTCTGATGAAATGTCCAAAATAGAGGTTTGATAGGCTGTGGGGTGCAATGAGGTCTGACAGCAACCCTTCAGCTCAGAAAGGGCAGAGGCCACACATGTTGTGCAAGGACCAGCGTGCTTTGGTGGAGTGCCTTCCTAGTCTTAAAACACTAAATACACAAATAAATGAACTGGAGGCAGAGTCCAAAAGGCATGAGCTGTGGTGCTGCAGGCCAGTGTGAGTCAGTGAGGAATACTTTGCTCTGCGCATCAGTCCCAGCCAGCGGCACCAGGGCCTGCAGAGATTCAGCAAAAGAGAGGCCCTTCACCCTGAGTCCAATCTTGCTCCTATGCTGGTGGTGGCACCTGGAGTGCTGTTTACTTGCAATCCTTTCAATGTGCCGACGCTGACTTCAGTGCCCTAGTGTGGCAGAAGTAGGTGACACAGACACCTGGAGAGGAATGAAAAATGCCTTTCTCCATCTGACTGTGTTGCCATCTATGTCATGAAGAGACTCCTGTAATGTGGTTGAACCCCAAAGCTAGGGTACTGAGTGCCTGGCATTAAGAATTCCCCAGCATCTTTCAGTGACTGGATGCCAGAGGCTCACAGGAACATCCAGCTGGGGTGACTGTACTCAGTCCAATTCAGCTTTCTCCAGCTGTTTCCAGAGGTCTTTCTTCTTTTCCCATACTGACCGGATGTGTTAGTCAGGATTCAGTTGTGCAACTGAAGCTGCTGCAGTCTATTCTGTGGTCTCAGCCTCCCTGCTGGCCTGTAAGAGCATAGCACACAATTGGGCAGAGGAAGCAAAGACAATAGAGGCTCCAAATGGCATGCCAGGCCATCTTGTCTGTAGGGTACTGCTAGGGCACAGGGGAAGGGTCAGCATATTTATAATCTTCCTCATAAATCTAACCTTAGGATAAAAGCAGAGTGATGGAGGCTTGCAATGCCAGTGTTGAGGGAAGCTCTGCAGGGCCTGTGAGAAAGCTCAACTGAAATCGAAGGTGGCCAGTACTGTGGGGGACAATAAGAATAGCAGGGCTCTTTAAATATGTTAACAGCAAAAGGAGGACCAGAGACATCATTGATCTGTTATTTGATGAGGATGGTCACCTTGCAAATAGCGATGTAGAGAAGGCAGAGACATTTAATGCCTTCTTCACCTGTGTCTTCAACACCGATGATGGGCTCTGGGGCCCCTGCCTAAAGTGTTTTTCACTCTGTCTGTTTTACCATGCCTGCACAACTTCTCTTTGGTGAGAGACACAGCTTCTGCCTTACTGTTTGTGAGGAAGTGAGATGGAAGTAGTTGGCTTGCACTCCTCTGGGAACACTTACATCAGAGAAGCATTGTCCAAATGATTAGTTCTCAGCTCATACAAACTAACAGACATGTACAGTAAACTACTCTGACAGTCACCACAGGCAGTTCCTTACACAAGCCATGTTTTCCCACAAATCTGCCTTACAGCCAGAAAGTCACGTGATGGATTGAAAAGCATAGATGTATTCTCTAAAAGCATGAGGCTATATTTTTTTTAGGTATTTTTTTTCATACATCTAGCAATAAGAAAGGATATACCCCAAAAGGTATCTAAACATAGGCAGAGGACTTCCAGGAGACAGGCACTGCAAAATGGGGCAGGTGTAGTTTGACTTGCTTAATGGATAAAGGTTATTAGATCATATTACAAAAAGCATCAGCTGAGCTGAACAATTACAGAAAAGCCCATAGCACACAGCTGGTGGCCTTACTTTTCCACAGGACAAGTTCTCCACTCCCAGGGAAACGCAGTCGGGAGAGACTACAAAACACAGTTATCCAAATACTATTCTTAGTTAGAAGCTAAGAGCAGGAATCTCTTCTCCAGCACATACATATACTCCACATACTGTGGAGACAGTTCTACCCCAGTGCTGCACTCGTTTCAGGTGTACTGTGCCAGTGACCAGGCTTCCTCCATCTTTCCTTTGGGTCCAAGTGTTCCTTGCTGTGGCTTGATGGTCCAGTCTTTCTGTGGAAGATACTCCAATGCCATTGCTCTTTCCAGAGCTTCCCAGCCAAAAAGGAATCACCACTGCTCACATTACTTTTGTATTCAGCCCTGAGTGCTGTGAGAGCCAGCAGGAAGAGAGCAGAATGTACAGACTGGTATTCAGCAGAGCTGCCTGAGATCCCTTGCTCAGCATTCAAAGGTGAGGCTGGACAGAAGAGAGCAAGGGAGTCTCTGGGAGCTCCTGGGTCTTGTGGGAGTTGTGCAGTGACGGTTTAAATGTCAGGCACCAAGGTGAAGCTGGGAGCAGAGCCTGGAGGACTGTGTCGGGTGTTAGAGCAACTACCTCTCCAGAGGAAGAAGGCTGAGAGGCAGGAGTATCAGACGTGCTAATGCTCTTATACTGGGTGGGAAGGTGAGGGGCAGTGCCCATTTCCAGCGGAGTCTTGTGTTTAAGTGCGAATTTATACAAACATGCTGTAACCAGCTGCTGCTGATATGAGGCCAGAAAAAATGAAAGAAACAGAAGGGAGGAGATCCCCAGAAGAGCGTTGTCCAAAGCGAAACCACGGAGGAACCAAAACAGAAACCAAAGCGTTCTTTTCCAGCAAGAACCATATGAAAAGCAATGGACTGGTATCCGTCCAATGCTTCTGCCTCGTCAGATGCTTAGTCCTTACAGTGTCTTTAGGTATATAGAGCTGTTGATTTTCACCAACTATGTGACCATATCACTTCCTCTCACATATTCTCACCCAGCAGAGTGAAGATGCAGACTTCAGGGTTCACACTCTTAAAAAGCTCCCAGCTTTCATACTACAGAACAGACCTTGACAACAGAGCTCAATTGCACCATTTGTGCCCAAAAATGAGAATGCATATTTGTTGTTGCGCTGAAATACTCTTCACTTTGTGCTTATGGGAGGGGAGCTGATGTTGGCTGATCAGTATGGAGAGTGGAGAGGGTGTGAAACTGTTGCAGGGAAAAGCTGCTCATTTCACGCAGTTTAAATCTAATCAGGATCAAAGCAGTTGATCCATGCAGTGAAGATGCCTTAGTCAAGCCAATGCTTCAGCCCACTCACAGCAAGCAAGCACATCATATTCATACTACAAGGTGGACCCAGAAAACCCAGTTATCCTTGAAGAGCTGCCTTTGCAGAACAGAATCTCAGATCCCCTTCTTGGCTCCAAACGGAGGGAGTAGAGTCCAGTGAGTGGAACAACTAGAAAAATTTTGTTAATTTACCTGTGTTCTTATGCATTAGATCCACTCAAGATTTGCCATTATATATACTTGTAGAAAGAGAAACCCTGGCACTGGAGAGCACCAGGCTTGAACCATCCCTTACAAAAGGATGAAGCAATTTCAGCTAGATTAGTGAGCTGGACTGGCAGTTGAGGGGCTGTATGTGGGCAGAGAACGGGAAGAGTGATCAAAGACCTGGAGCAACCCACCCTCTTCCAGTGGCCCAGAACGTGTTTTCATAGCATCCTAAGTCAGATTGTACAACATAGCATTTTCTTTCCCTCAGTTCTCCATCTTCCTTCCTTAAAACAATCCAGGTCTGGCTGACAGTCACATTCCCAAACTCAAAGGCTGACTTATACCACAGTAAATTTTGGTGACGTTCTTAGTGTCACTCATGAGGCTCTTAGCATCACTCACTTTTGCTTGCAGATACATTCAGGATGCAGCTCCACTCTGTAGCATTCTCGAGCAGAGTCTTGTACTGGCCACAGTTTCTGTGAAGGAGAACAAGTGGGAAGAGAGGAAAGAGAAGGAAGGTGCTACTGTCATCCTTTCCTCCTCATTCGTGAGCAACCTGTCTTGTCCTCCACCTTCTGGCTGAGAGCCCCCGCAAAGACTCTGCTACATTAACAAGCTCTGAAAATTGTATCCCAAAGGAAAAGAGCAGACAGTTTTCTCCACTATTGGTCTCTCCCTCCCTTGGGCAAACATTAATCAGATGAACTCCTCTCACCTCTGCTGGCTGAGAGACTCATTTTCCCACATGTTAAAACCAAGCTAAGACATCCTTTGAGGATGGGGTTAGGAAAAGATCAAAGAAGTTGTGAGATTGGCTTAATAAAGGTGGAACATTAATATGCATTCCCTCTTAATCTTCCTTGTGTTTTGCAGCTTTAGAGCACCATTTTCACCCTTACCAAGAAGGGGTAGAACTGTTGAGTGCTGAGGCCTCCCCCAAGGGAGTTAAGAAGCACCACAGAAGAGTCATCACAGAACAATAATGATACTCCAGGACAGTACAAGCAATGTTATTTCCTTTTTGTTTATTCCAGGCAGTGTGGGTGGGAAGCAGCTGGAGCATTTTGGTGGATTCATGCCTCATTCTGCTAAAATATGGGCAGCCCTGGTACCAGTATTTCCAGGGAGATCACGCTGGCTCCTTGGCTGCAACATTGTCACAGGGAGCTCTGAGACAGTGAGACCACAAATGTGGCCAGGAGAACTGAGATCCAACAGCCAGCCTTCGGGGAACCTGCTCAGGTACCATTTGACACTAAAGAGACTTCTCAGCTCCATTGCAGTGGGAGGCGAGAGACTGGTTTCATCCAGGACTGGTTTCATCCAGGACTGGCTTTATTCAGGCAGGTGAGAAAGTGAGAGGAGCTGTGGGAAGGCCCTGCCTGGAAACCAACTGTTAACTGTGGAAGGGATCCTACTCCCCAGCTAAGAAGGCAGAGTGGGAGAGGGGCAGCAGAACAGGCTGTTTTGGTGAAGTGCAGTCACCGGCTGGCAGAGAGACTACAGTATTGTTTTTCCATCTGACACAAGGCAGTCAGTTGACTGTTCCCTTCATCCCAGGGGAAGTAAAGAGACCCAGCAACCCACTGAGGCCGACGGTTACAAAGGCAGTTTTGATGGCAAGGACAGAAGCAAGGAAGACCCAAAGGCAGAGCCAGGAACAGCTTCTCCCTTCTGCTGAGGCTGAAAAACACAAGGCAAAAGTGGAAATCCCCCAGTCCGGAGTGAGGGGGTAGGATAATCCAGGTGGCTGCATAACCTGGCAGCCTGCTGATAATCTTGTTCCACAGACTGGTGAGTCCCACAGGTGCTGTAACCAGGTCTGGCTGACTATCAGTAGCCGTGGGTCAGACTTTCAGAATAGGGCAACACAGGAGCTGCCCTGAAGCTGCTCTTTTATTTCACTTTTCATCTGAGCCCTGTCTGTGCTCTTCCCAAACTGCACTCCTTTCTTTGTCCTGTCACACCTCCTTTCTCCCCCACAGACCTTCCTTGTTGCCTTCCATTACCCCTGTCTTTCACTGAACTCTTTCTACACCTCCCTCTTCTTCACCCCTCTTTGGAGCTTCTTTCTCTAAGTTACCCAACTCTTTATTTTGGCTCTATCCCCCAACATCTTTTATGCAATAGTGTATAGTCACTTACTCAAAGGAGTGACGGTCCAGCTCAGTGTTTGTGGAGGCAGACACACAGAAGAGATTGTTTCTACCAGGAGAACGGGCACTGGGTCTTTGAAGCTCTTGGGGAAGCCTTCGCTGGGTTCTCCTTAGAGACACCAGAGATGGGAGCAGTGATTTGTGCTTAGCTTGAAGCAGTTAGTTTAAGTTGGATTAATGACAGTAGGATAGCACTCTTCAGTCCCATCATTTACAGAAAAAACATGAGGGGATCACAGACAGTAGTCTGCCTGGACTTTCATTCTCCCTGGCTCTGGGGAAAGCATCTTTCTCCCAGCCCAGTCACTCCCCCATTCCCTCATCTGTTGCTTTTCTCTTGCCCTAAGCTCCTTCTCCTGATATGAGGCCAGCCACTGTACCATGCCCTTTATATAACCCAGCCCTGTATTTTCCCCCCGCTTTCTCTTCTTTGACTCTTCTCAAGAGTCCACGTTACCGATATGGCCAGAAATGCAGCCTTCCTCTTGCAGAGAAGACTGTGCTAGGGTAGCTCCCACACTGGTGGGAAGCCAACACAGTCTCTAATCTGGCGTGCAGAAAAAGCCATGTCCTTGGTATTCCACACAGCACATGGAGATGGGGGAATTTTCATCATTTCTCTGTCAGGACATCTCACAAGAGGCTTGTTGCAACACAGAAACTCACAGAGGCAAAAGATGAATAGAATCACTCCAGCTCAGACAATCTCCTTCTGCACATTTACAAGCAGCTTCACAGAACATACTACTGGTGTTTATTCTTCCTTGGTGAGTGAGTGAGTGTGTGAAAATGCCTATGCTGTTGGTATTTGCTAGGAAAGGGTTAAACCCACTTACAAAGACTTACAAAAGGGAGTCAGAATAACACAAGAAGGCATATCTATGACTCGCCTGGGCAAGTCCCTGTGCAAGGCCTGAGCCCAGTAACTCAGAGCACAAGAAGGAACTTGCCAACATTGTATCTGACTAATAGCTCAGGAAAAGAGGATGGAGCTTTGAGTAGAGAGGAGCGATCGCATGTGACCTGTCGTTACAGAGCTGGAGGTCACAAGGGATCACTAGACCGTGCCAGAATCCCTGTGCGTTACAGGCCGTGAAGCTTTACTCTGTCACCACTACATACGGCACACATGGTGGTTCTAGCACTGCTCAGGGTGACTTGATTCAAAACCCTGAAAGATAAAGTATCCCTAAGGATATCCCTAAGGATATCCCTAAGGATAAAGAAGCCCTACGCTGCACTCTGAACTGAGTGGTGTGGGTATGCAGACCTTGCTCTTCCACACCCCATCAGCTAGTTTTCTCCCTGTGAAGTGGCATATGTGCATGCACTGAGGAAGGAATGGGATAACTAACAGCATAGCACAAGCATATCAATCAAGGGCTCGAAAGAGCAGGGCACACAGCTGGTTACAAATGAGGACAAACCTGAAGTGTGCATAGACAATATGTTCTGAGTATTTTTATTGTGCCCAATAGGTAGCAGGCAGGGTCAGACCACCCAACAGCTCTGTTGCATTGGAAAGATGGTCCATAAATGTGCTTGCTGGTATTGTCCTAGAAGGAACTGGCTACTAGAAGGCACTAGCTACTGGGTTCACAATACAGTGAGAGATTCTAAAGTGACATTTTAAAAAGCTCCCAGACTTCATATTGGAGAACAGAGCTTGGTAACAGAGCTGAATTGCACCACTCACACCCAAAAATGAGAATGTGTGCTACTTGTTATTGCTCTGCAATGTACTTGAGTTTGTGCATATGGGAGAGCAGCTGAGGGTGGCTGATCAGGATGGAGAATGCAGAGGGTATGAAACTGTTACAGGGAAAATCTGCTCATTTCATGCAGTTTAAATCTAATCAGGATTGAAGTGGTACATTAATGACGTGCAATTAGCTGGCAATTCGTGACCTCTACATTTGGGATCGGTATCAGGAATACAATGGATCAACAAAACATTAATAAACAGCTGTGGATTTCTAAACATCTTTCTGTAACTAACCCCCAAGAGCTGTAGCCCGTACATACGCACACACGCATATGAGTACTTGCACAACCTCCGGTCCCCACCTCTGCCACAGGAAGTGCAGCTTACAAGAACACATCCCCTTTTCTGGGCGCATGGGTTCCCCTATTCACAGGCACTTCCTGCTGGTGGTGTAGGTTTCATGTGTATCCACACCACTTTGTACAGTCTGCTACCCCACCAGCCAGTGAGGAAGCACAAGGTCACCTGCACACCCTGAGGTTGTGGGTCTGTACCAGCTGCACCCCTTACTGCCAGGAATGCCAGTTGAATGCCCATGCCATCCAACTATGTTTATAGATGCTCCAACCTGGCAGAGTTGCTAGAGTCTCTTGCGCCTGTCCCTGAACCACTGAAGACAGTGGTACTTGGTTATACCAAGCGCACTGCTAGAAGATGCTACTTGGAGGCACTGGAGAAACTTAAATCTACTTTCCCAGACCCTCACAGTATAGACAAGAACCAACAAGCATGGCATGGATACAAGCAAGATCAGTGGGACATGAACAGAAGAAAATATTGCAGTGACAGGTGTCGTGCATCACTCAAGGTTACAGGAGGAGCCAAGAATGCAACTTCCCTCAGGGGTACTCATGATGTGGGAAGCTGAAAGCCCAAAGCTGGAAGAGAAACTTTCATCATCTTTTCTGCAAAATCAAACCTCATGGGAAATGACCCCCGGAGCCCTGGGTTGGAGGACTGTGACTGTGGTAACGATGAGCTCCCAGCCAAGCCCGAGCTTGTGTGGGATTTGCTGCTCCAGCTGGATGCATGTAAGACTATGGGGCCCAATGGCGTTCATCCCAGGGTACTCAGAGAGCTGGCCGATGTCATTGCGAGACCGCTCTCAATTATTTTTCAATGGTCTTGGGACTCTGGAGAGGTCCCAGTTGACTGGAAGCTGGCAAACGTTGTTCCAGTTTTCAAGAAGGGCAAGAAAGAAGACCCTGGTAGTTACAGGCCTGTCAGCCTGACTTCAGTGCCTGGTAACACTATGGCAAAGATTATTCTGGGAGTTATTGAAAAACACCTGAAAGACAACGCAGTCCTTGGTCACAGCCAGTACAGGTTCATGAGGGGAAGGTCCTGTTTAACAAACTTGATTTCCTTTTATGACAAAGTTGCCCACTTAGTTGACCAAGGGAAGCCAGTTGATGTCATCTTTTTGGATTTCAGCAAAGCTTTTGATACTGCTTCTCACCGTACCCTTCTGGACAAAATGCCCAGCATACAGCTAGATAAATACATAATATGATGGGTGAACAACTGGCTGATGAGTCGGGCTCAAATGGGGTTACATCAGGCTGGCAGCCAGTCACTAGCGGGGTTCTGCAGGGCTCTAATTTTAGGGCCGGTTCTCTTTAATGTTTTCGTAAATGACTTGGATGCAGGACTTGAAGGTATAGTACGTGAGCTTGCGGACGACACTAAATTGGGAGGAGCCGTTGACCCCCTCGAGGGTAGAGAGGCGTCGCAGAGAGATCTTGACAAATTGGAGGGCTGGGCAATCACCAATCGCATGAAGTTCAACAAGAGCAAGTGCCGGCTTCTGCACCTGGGAAGGGGCAACCCTGGCTATAGGTACAGAGTCGGGGACGAGAGGCTGGAGAGCAGCCCTGCGGAAAGGACTCTGGGGGTTCTGCTCGACGGCAAGCTGAAGATGAGTCAGCAGCGTGCCCTGGCAGCCAGGAGGGCCAGCCGTATCCTGGGGTGCATCAGGCACAGCATAGCTAGCGGGTCAAGGGAGGTGATTGTCCCGCTCTGCTTTGCGCTGGTGCAGCATCACTTCAAGCACTGTGTGCAGTTTTGGGCACCACGATACAAGGAGGACATAAAACTGTTAAGACAGTGTCCAAAGGAGGGCTACAAAGATGGTGAAGGGTCTAGAGGGGAAGACGTATGAGGAGCGGCTGAAGTCACTTGGACTGTTCAGCGTGGAGAAGAGGAGACTGAGGGGAGGCCTCATGGCGGCCTACAGCTTCCTCACGAGGGCGAGTGGAGGGGCAGGCGCTGATCTCTTCTCTCTGGTGACCCGCAACAGGACCCGAGGGAGTGGCACGAAGCTGCATCGGAGGTGGGGGGTTCAGGCTGGATGTTAGGAAAAGGCTCTTTGTTGAGAGGGTTCTTGGGCACTGGAACAGGCTCCCCAGGGAAGTGGTCACAGCAGCAAGCCTGCCGGAGTTCAAGAAGCGTTTGGACAACGGTCTCAGACGTATGGTTTGATTTTAGGGTGGCCCTGTGTGGAGCTTGGAGTTGGACTCGATGATCCCTGTGGGTCCCTTCCAGCTCAGGATATTCTATGATTCTAAAGAACAGCAGGTGTGCTCATGTTCAGAAATGAACTTGATGGATCTAGCTGACCCATCCCCAGGGGTTGCTGGCAGTTTCTGCATTAATTTGAAGCCCCTGGGGAGTCCTGCTTTCCAGTTTTCTTGAGTTCAGAATGATTTGAAGGGAAAGACATATCTGCAACTGTCAACTAAAAGCAAGCACTCCAGAAGGAAATAACAAAGTGAGAGGCAGAAAATGCAGAGGAAGTGCTACCATCTGTGACAATACAGAAAGAGAGAACGAATCCCACAGGAAGTTCTTACCAATGTGCCTGGTTACTTTGCGCTTTCAAGGACTGAAGACCAGCTCCACACACCTGTACCCAAGCAGTGTTTATGAGAGTGCAGCTTGCAGAGGCCGCTAAGAGGTACAGCAGTTTGTGCAGCGGTTTCCAAGCTTTGCTTTCAGCAGCAAGGTATAAGCAATCCAGGAGGTTTCTGGAGTGCCTTGATGATAACTTCCTTACACAGACTATCAAGGAGCTGATGAGGAGAGGTGCTCTGTTGGATCTCTTCCTCGTTCTGCCAAATGAGGAAGAACTTGTTGGGGGTGTAAGGGCTGGGGCAGGCTTGGCTGCAGAGACCATTAGATGTTGGTGTTCAGGATCCTGTGAGGAGGGAGCAGGGCAAAAAGCAGGGTCACAACCAGAGACTTCAGGAGAGCAGACTCCAGCCAGTTGTGAGATCTGCTTGAAAGACTCCCATGGGAAGATGCCTGTTTACCTGATCTGCTTCTGCATCGATCACCACCAGGTGCGAGCCAATCCCTGTGCAGGTCTCCTTGCTTTCCTTCCAGGACATCTGCTTAGCCAATATGTACTAGCAGTATTTCTGAAAACATCTCCAGCCCATCCTGCAGCACATCCAGCCTCGTACTGTGTAGCGATGGAAGGCCACAGAGTGAATACTACCAGGAAGACAGAGAGGGAATATGGCCTGTTGTCTGAAGAGTCACCATAGTCTTGAGGACAATACTGCATTGGTCCCTGCAGGTTGTTACCCAGGCAGCAGATTGTACCACTAACCATGTGTCCAAAGAAGGTTAAGGAAAACGCCAATGTCATTGCAATGCAAGTGTCTTTGACAGGTTGTGGTAACTGAGAGAAGTTTCCTCTGTCCTGAAAAGGCAAATGTCCCTGTTTTGGAGCATCTTTCTTATGAGGAGAGGCTGAGAGAGCTGGAACTGTTCAGCCTGGAGAGGTGAAGGTTGATACTCACCAGCTGTGGGACAGTGTCACTTCCACTCACACATTCCTACTGAGCAGAGTGAAGATGCAGGCTCCAGGGTTCGCCTTTTGCAAAAATCCTCTGTGTTCCTCTCAGGTCAATGCTGGTCTCTAAGGCTTACTTTGGATGAGGTTTCCTCCACCAGACAGTTGTTGCTGCAGCTTCAGAAATTTGGGGACAACGGCTGTCATTTGTGTGGGAGACTGTTCCAGTTCTTCTGAACTTCTGCCTTCCAGTGGTTTACAAGACATGTCTCATTGTTCACATTAGTCAGTTCCCCAGGCCTCCAGAACCGGAGACAGGGAATTGTTACACTCCGGCATGCCCTGTTGAGCATTGCAGGGCAAAGCCAGGTCCAGGACCGGGTGGTGCAGGGCTCAGCGGGGCATGGACATGGACCCTTCCAGATGCTAATTCATCCACAGACTCACTCCTGTGCTCCCACTCTGCTGATCCCACTGGAAGCAGTCTTAGGTGGAAACCTGCCTTCTTTCTACAGCCAACACAAGAGGGCCATGTTTGGTCCTGGCAGGGGGAGCTGCTCACCCCAGGCTCCTCACAGCAGCAGAAGGAACTGTTGATCAGTTCTGTCATTCAATGGCTGTGCACATTCAGTCAGCTTTAGCACTGCAGTCTTAACTTTCTCTCTGGTGATTTGGCTCTTTTCTGGAGGAGGGAAGAAAGGAAAACTGCTCCATGTCATTCTTGCGTGCTAAGAGTTATCCCAGAGTGAGAGTCCTGTGTGGGAAAAAACAGGAACTGGTGGGAACATAGCTAAAGACTCCAGACAAAGAGATCCCTCCAGTCAGACCTGAGCCCAGGCACACAGGATGGGGCTGGGAGGAGCAGTGCAACAACGCAGGATGCATTGTAGCTTGCAGATGAAGAGGCCCTACTTGCAGGGCCAGGAGAGGGTACTGTCACAGGTTACCCTTCTTGAAATGACAGTGTGTAAGGCCAGGCAGGATCTGGGTCTGTGACAGCTCATCTTGTGCATGTATGTCTCAGGAGGAAAGCCTCACCCCAGGACTCCTGTGCAAGGAGAACTCTCAGGGAAGGTAGAGAGCCATTCTGAGAAGTGACAGGGTGAAGTCAGATCACCAAGGCAGACTACCTCCAGGTTCGTTTTGCTCCCTATCTAGTTTTTCAGTGTCTGTTCAAAAGGAGGCAAAGCACGGGCTACTTCCTTCTATTAATGCCAAAACAAAATCCCACTGAGGTGAGTTTGGTCCTTACAAAAACTCCCTAAATGGGGGAGGAAACACCCTGTTAAACAGCCGATCTCCAGGTGAGGCATATTAACTCCAGGGCTAGATGTACGACGATGGAGGGGGAAAGAGGTAAATTGTTCTGTTCTGCTCACAGGTAGAGTATTGGGTTTAGCCAGAGTCAGAGGGAAACGGGAGCAGTCCAAGGCATAGTAAGCATGAGGCAGAACGTAGGGAAGACCAGGGGATCTAGGGGCCAGATACTGGATAGACTCAATGACTAAGCCTGGCTACTGGAGGGATCCATATTGTACACATGTAAACATATATTTTTCCACTAACAGGCTTTCATCCTGATCAGCCAGAGAGGGCGGTACAGTGAGGCTGCTAGTGCTGTTTGTGTCAGTGCTTTCCAGCGGTGCTGATCTGCGTGGCTGGCTATATGTATGTATTATATACATGCATAAATATATGTGTGTGTTGCTATGTATGCATGTACCTGTACATGTACATGTTGTGTGAATATGTGTGTCTGTGCCAACTAGGTATATGCACTCAGCCTCACTACAGGCTGGACCTAAGGACATGGAACTGCAGCAGCCTTGCCTCTGTTGGGCTACGGGATTCAGCAGCTCCTACCACCAACTGCCATTCACAGAACTACTCCCATTGATTGGTTTAGGAAGCCAACTCTTCTGGTCAGTCACTTTTTCTCCAGTACAAATTCTCCCCTCTCTTTGGGACACAGAGGGAGGGTTCACATTCGCAGGTAGGACAGAGTAACACAGCCAGGAGATACACATCAGTGCTGCGTGGGGAGCTGGCACTGTTTGTTTGGGAAAGCTGAGGCAGATGATGTTTCCTGAGGCAAACAGAAGTGGGGGCACAGGGACCAGGAAACGGAAATGGGTGGAGTAAAGATGGGACCCACAGGGGCACGTGGTCTGCAGCAAGACTCAGGTGGAGGTGAGGGCAATTCAATATGCAGTGCACTTCTGGAGGGAACCTCATGTGCAGCAACCACCCTGCCCCTTCCTGCCTCTTCTCCAGCATTGTCCAGCCACGGCAGGTGTGCCCTGACAGGGACCACTGAGGTGTCAGCCTCCCAGGAAGTCTGCTGCACCAGTTGAGTCTGGGATCAGCTCGGAGTTGAAAAGTGTGACCGAAGGACCCAATTGTTTTGCTGCAGGGGCCAAATCCTCATACTTCGTCAACTATGTGCAGGTTAGGCTCCTGGCACATGCTCGTGTTTCTCTCTCAGATAAGACTTTCAGCCATGGCAACAATATAATATCCCTAGAGCTGGTTTCCTGTGCCCAGTCTCTTCCAGAGCTTTGGCTGTGTGCAATGGGACCATACAGGCAGGTTACCTCTGAAGGGTTAGGACCCTCTGGGTGTATGCAACTTCTACTGCAGTAGTCATCTAAGGCTCTATCCTGGCACAATAACATGCTTGATGCAAAACATGTACATATGCAAAACACCTGCCGCTTAGAGAGGGAAAGAGAAAGAGAGAGAGGGGGAGAGAGCGCAGAGCCGTTTCCATTGGTGCAATATTATGTTTTCTGTTGTACAGGAGATCAGTATTTGTTCAGCAAAACCAATGCTGAACAGGAGTCTGTGTGCCCCAGCAAGAAGTAGACACCTCTTCTCAAGGAGACAAAGGAAATAGCAGCTCTAAACATCCATCTTGCATTCCTGTGTCTTCTTTCTGGAGAGCTCAACCTCTTTTCAGCCAGCAGCTGCCAGACCCACACAGAGAGAAGAGGATGACACAAGAGCCCAGGACCGGCTTTGATGACCCTGAACCCTCATGTGTCAGTCCCATGGAGGCAACGGCATTGAAAGGCGGGTATTGGCGCTTTTCCCATACAGACCTTCACCTGCCACGCTTGCCTGGAGCTTCCATTGCCAAATATGTCTTCACCAGCCATGGGATGGCATGGGCAGCCTGAAAACGCACAGACGGAGTTCTTCTAGCATGGATTGTTTCCACTTCACGGTTCATAGTACTTTCAGAAATACACATGCACAGGGGATGCTGGACGCAGAGCAACATCACTGCCAGTCTCATCGTCCCACCCAGTAGAGCGAAGACGCAGGCTTTAAGGCTCCCCTACCCCTCCCAACACAGCCCTGTGCTGTTCCCAGCTCACTGCTAATCTCTCAGCTGTAATCAGGATGAAGGTTCCTCCATCACAGAGTTACTGCTGCAGCTTCACAAATCCAGTAAGAAATGATCTTGCATGGGACGTCATTCCAGTTCTGGAGAATTTGTGTCTTCTGATGGATTACAACACACAACTCATTATGCACATTACTTGGCTCCCCAGGCCTCCAGAACCTGAGACAGAGACAGACATGTTACTCCCCCATGTACCCTGCAGTGCCTTGCTGGAAAAGGCCACAGTGGAATACAAGGCTTGGGAGGGGAGAGAGAGAAATTCTAGATGCTGTTTCACGGACAGAAGCAGTACCCTTCCTCCCACTCTGCTAATCCCACTGGCGGCAGTCTTAAATAGAAACCTGACTTCTTCCTACAGCCAACACAACAGGAGTCTCCTCAGTCCTGGTGGGCAGAGCTGCTCACCACAACTCGCCCCAGGCACTTCACGCCCAGCAGAGGGACATGTGTCCCTCAGAAGAACAAACTGCAAGGACAGCCCTGGTGATCTGTCCCGGTGCCCCATCGCTTCCACAGCATCACAGCACTGGCCCAGCATCTGCCTATACCCGCACATAGGCGTGGTGGGGCAGTATGAAGATCAGGCAAGGCTCGTCATCTCCAAAGGGTTCTTCCTCCTGATGAAATGCAGCTTCTTCTATGCCTACTGATGGTCATGTCACAGGTAGTTTATTACCAAGCACTAACCAGGATGGATGGGTCTGCGGGAACCTGGTATCCTACAAAACCTGCTCCATCATTGTCCGCTCACAGGGAGTCATGTCACATCCCTCTCATGCACCATCAGACACCCTCACATCTCTTCTACCCTCTTGTACTACCCAGAGCCGCACCAAACACTCTCCGTCATGGGATACTCACGCTGCTGTCACATTATAGGGAGTCTGGTCCACCCAGTGCCACTGGCCCACCTCCTCAGCGCTCAGACCGATGTAGAAATTGGCTTCTCCTTTCACATATCTAACTTGTTGTGTTAGGTCCTCAGAGAGGAAAACCTGGAAATCAGGGAGAGTACAACATCCGTGAGGTGCAGGACTGAGCAGAGGGAGGTGGCAGGAGTCCCAGTGGGGCGGAGCTGGTGGCAGAGGGAAGCCAGTGCTGAGTGGATGCAGCAAGGACATTCCCCCTCCTCTGCAGGAGCCAGGAGGGGCTCTGAGTCCCCTCCAGGCCTGTCACTCCTGTCTCCAGTCTGCGCTGCCCCTGTCTCAGCCCTGCACTTACCTGCTCTGCTTCTGTATTGATCACCACCAGGTGGGAGCCCATCCCACTGCAGTTCTGCTTGCTCTCACCCCAGG
Organism: Chauna torquata; assembly: GCA_013399475.1. Classification (NCBI taxonomy): domain Eukaryota; kingdom Metazoa; phylum Chordata; class Aves; order Anseriformes; family Anhimidae; genus Chauna; species Chauna torquata. The sequence goes on along the minus strand of VXAL01010449.1, from coordinate 107,014 downwards.
ACATTTTATCAGCTGAGACGTAATAGCAGCTTTCTTGAAAGCGTCTCCAGCCCTTTGGGCAGCATGTCCAGCCTCGCCCTGCACAGGGAGAGACCACAGAGGGTGAATGCCAATAATGAGGGAGATGGTCACTGCAAGGGCCCCTGTTCTCCAGGGACAATACTCATGTTCTCACTTAGATCGTTTTTTTCTGACAGAAGTTCTTGAAAAAACAAGGATAACGCAGGTATTTCTGCAAATTGTCTTTGGGTATGATCAGTGAGCTCCATGTACACAAATCCATGCTAATCCTTGTAACATGCTCTCAGGTCTTGCCTTGACAAAGACAAAGCCATTCTGGTGATCTGTTTTTGACTTCTCCTTGTACAGTCTCCCATAGGACTTCAGCCCCAACAGCAGGGAATATTGCTTCTTTTCCTAACTGGAGTTGCACTTTTATTATTGCTCCATTATTAATCTTTCCTGCGCTGCTGTATGCTATCCCTTTTGTTCTGTCAGTGTCCACACCCACCCTGCCTTCCTAGGACATCACTAACATGGCCCTAATCCTCCCCCTAAGCTGCTAGGAGGAAATCCTTTTTCTCCCCGTGTCTCTCCTCTGGAGTCTGCCTCTGGAGTCTGCTCCTGGTGCTGCTTGCTGTCAGAGCAGACCCCCAGCAATCGTCGTCCCGGTCCCAAAGATCTCCTGCACCCTTGCCAGCACTACTGACCTTTGCCTTGAGGCACCGCCGAGATGCAGTGCCACTCTGCGAGTTTCTGCTGCAGGGCTGTGGGCTCGTTGCAGCTGTGGGAGAAGTGAGCGACTGGAAAAGGAGGGGAAAGAAGGTAGAGTTACCACTTTCTCCCTGCATCTCCCACACCATTTTTGTGCTTCACTTTTTTTGTCCATTTCCCCACCAAGCACTGTCTCAGCATCACTGCTCCTCTGGCTGTCTCTTTCAAGTTCACAAGGGGTAACTGCCATCCCCTCAGGGAAAAGGAACAAGCATTTCTGCTCCCATCATCCCACAAGGGGTGGACTGCAAGGACTCCTCCACTCACTGACTGACAAGATCTAGCCAGGATGACCTGGTCAACAAAGCTAGGGAAGCCTGGGATCCACCTGAGCTTGGGATCCACCAGGTGGCTGTAGACAGCCTATGGTTTGTTATCAGAGTCTGTCCCAGCACCAAGCAGCTGACCTCAGGCCTCCTTGGATGCAGTGGAGCTGAAGGTATGGGGTTAGTTGATCCCTGCTCCATGGTTCTTAGAAAACTAGGCCGAAAACAGAACAACCCTGAAGAGAGCAATGAGCTTGAGCTGGCTTTAACCCATATATTCATTTTTGGTCACTGGGGATGCTCAATGTTGCAATGGTGGCCATATTTGAGAGACTGGTAACGAGAGTCACATTTATATTGTGATTCAACTGTGCATTGCAATTGTTACCTTTTTCTATGTGTAGTTTGCACTTGTATTTTGATTAAATACATTGCTGTATCCCTCTGCTACATCAGAATCATATGTAACACCAATTAACTTCAAACCTCCCCAGTGATTTAACGGAGTATTGTGAAAAGTTATATATTTGGGAACAAAGCAATTCCGGGACTCAGGAACTGAAGATAGCAAGAGGAAGGGCAGCAATTTATCCTGACAGCATGCCTTCTTCCAGAATCCATCACCTATACTGGCAATTTGTGTAAGCATGCCATGAATGAACTTTAGCAGAAAATGAGACTGAACCAGTGAGCGTAATGTCCACTAAATGTGTGCGCAAGAATCACTTTTTATGAATTGTTCTAGTAAAACGCCATTAACACTAAAAAGAGGCGTGAGTTTGCACTGTGCAGTTAGTCCTGTAGATGTCAGATAGACTTGCTCCACAGCAGTTCTCTGCACAGGCAACAAGTATGCAGAAGGGAAACCGTGAATGCAATGGAGAAATCCAAACGCGAGCTACTGAGGTTGCACTTAGGCTAAGAAGAAACAAGAAAGAAGTAGGGGAAGAAGGTGAAAGAAGTTGTCGAGAGAAGATGTGGCTTCCTGAAGGGTTATGGGGCGATAAGAAATTTCTTTCTCCAACCACAACCCCATAAAGACTCCCTGGTGATAGTCGTATACCAAAAAAGCTGAGAAAAGGGTTTTGTTGGTGGTCAGTTGGAGCACAGAGTGTATGTATGAACACATACTCTGTATGAAAAGCCGTTTTTTCCATTAGGACACAGGGCGTGTCAAATCACCTTAGAGAGCGCAACTGCAGGCCAAGTTGCCTGTATAGACGCTCGTGATGCCATCTCCAGTTTTTTTCACTCCTGTGTTTAACGCAAGTAATTTTTGTGTGTGTGCGGCAAGCAGATGGAGAGTTATTCCACGGTTCCAAAGAGGCCATGCAAGATGTGCAGTCTGGGACCACTGAGAAGGCCTCAGTGTAAAGAGTGGAAGATTTTGGAAAAAAGTCTGAGACCTACAGAAAGCCCAAGCAACCCTGAAGTTCTGATGATGGCTGTGCTTCAGGAAGGGTGTTAGGCTGGAGACCTCCAGAAGTCCCTTCCCACCTAACTTGTTCTGTCATTTTAAGAAAGAGGATATGTACAACAGAACTATCTGTCATAATGCTGTGTTAGTCCTAGCTCCTACATACGATCAATATATCTATTTTGGCTGGGCTGCAAGAGAGAAGTTTGTGTCATGTTGCAACTGCACCCTTAAATCCAAAATTTACATAGTCAGGAAAGATTTTGCTCCTAAAACATACCTTTCAAATATTCAACACTTGGGTTTTCTAAGACCAAACATTGGGGTTTGCACTCTTCCTCATGAGAAAACAGTTCCTGAGTAAAATCTTCCTTCTGAGAAGGGAGTTCTGAGAAGGGGAAGAAGTTCCCCTCTGCGCACAGATTTCCCTGCTTTTCTCCCAGCACATCCGCCAAACCTCTCCTGACTCCTGGTAACCAGCCTGCACATACTCACCTAGGAGAGCAACAACAAGGGCAATGCACGCCAAGAGGAGCAGCAGCGAGATCAGCCACGGGAGCCATGGAGGGTATCTCTGGGTATGGGGCTCACGCTTCTTCTTCTCAGGAGGTACTGAAAGCGAAGGAATGTACCAAACAGAACAGCACAGTCAACTGTGCTTCAGTCAGCCCACATACCAAGGATGTACACAACTCAAGGGAGAACTGCTCCAAAAAATGCTGTTTCAGTTCTGATATCAAGTTACACTGTCTGGGAGAGGAGCAGACTGGTTTCTGGAGCAGGTCAGGTTTCCAGAGCAGGTCAGGTTTCTGGAGAAGGTCCAGTTCAGCACCAGTGTCCACAGCCCCAGCACCTTTGGTGAGCTAGCAATGCTAATGGGGGGTGAGGCCCTCACATGGCCTCAAAGCCTGGAATGAAACCATGTCTCTCCTAATTGAGCCCAAAGCTACCAAATACAACATTGCTCTTTCCATGGTATTTGAGACATTCACATGAAGATTTCATGCTAACTTCACCCCAGAACGTGTTTTACACCCGCTTCAGTTCCTTTTCAGCTTTCTGGACTCTCTGTGTACGGGCAGGCTGGTGTAAGCTGAACAAGAGCAAGGAACAAAAAACGTGCAAAAGTATTATGGTAGAGAATCAATGGGAGAGAAAGAAAAACAAAACAAAACTTCCTAGGACAAGCTCCTTCCATCTCTGCTTTCCAAGCCAGGGTTCAGAGATTTTCTGTGGTAAAACTCAGCTGTGTTTGCCTGGGTGCCTGGAGAGAACAGAGGGACGTGTCCAGCAGCCTGCATAAACTATCCCACTCAGATTCAGACTTGCTGGAGCCTGACTTCTGTCTAGAGGGACACTGCCAGTACCAAGGAGCTTTGGGAGCAGGCAGGAGAATGGGTCACAGGGAAGCAGAAGCAAACACTTGTTACGAGACAGTTTTAGGCTGTGGCAAGTACACAAGGCAGGACAAACAGGAGAGTAAAGAGACAGCAGCACTCACTGCAGAACAAGAGTAAAGACGTTTTGGGAGAAACCGATATTAATGATAAGCTTAGAGAGACCTCATTCACTGTTCAGCATGAAACTCCCAAGTCAGCCAGCAGCCACGTGTGCCTACCAGCCATGGCTAGTGAGCAAGACTTTCAGAAGCTACTGTTCAGGGAAGCCCTCTGACCACGTCACAAAGGCCTGGGGGAGGCTGTTACAACAGGGGAAAAAACATCATCTTTCATTATCAGAAAAAACATTCACAGGCAGTCAGGACTCAGATTTCCCTGGCCAAATCACATTTTTTCCAGCCAGAGATTATGTCTGCGGTGAAAACAAGGACCTGGATCATGATTTGGAATCCAGCCACGACTCATGCCTCAGGGCCAGCACGGAATAACCTGGAGCTGATGCCTGTTCTGTTCGGGATTGTAAGACGGAGGTAAAGATGAAAATTGACAAGTTAATATCTTTAGCAGCAATAACAATTTATTTATTTATTCATTCATTCATTTACGTATACATACTCTCACCCCTCTGGATCCTGCTGTTGTGTAGGGTCCTGTACCTCAAGGTGGAAGCAATGAGCCAAACATGGAACATCTCTATGTGTTCCTACTTGTGGCATAATGACTACAGTATGCACACTGATCAGGACATGCTTTGAATTTGCACAAAGCCTGCTAGTAAAGGCACTGCTTTACAACCGTGATTTTTTAGTAGCAATAAAAATGTGTTTGTTTGGTGTGTTAATTATTTTTCAGGAGTGGCAGACATCAATCACAGAATTGGATCTTCCTCCAGATCTTAGATAATTCTTCCTCTGTGTATGTCAGGGTGTTTTGTTCAAGCCCATCCCTCCTTTTAACTTTTGGGTCTCTTTTCTCCATGCACCATTTCTCAGTCAACAGAGGACCATGGGGCTGTATGTTTCTGCAGCCAGTGCCACCTCTCAAAAAGGTGTGGAGGACGAGTGCCCACTCTATTGTAAGGAGACATTTTGGTTCCCTACTGCTCTCTCCATAGACAAGAATCTGCAGCCTCACTTTCTCAGAGGCAAGAGCAGTAGCAGCCAGGGCTTGGGCTCATTTGCTGCCGTTCGCTGCCGTGGGAGCCTCTCCACCTTTGTAACAGATCAGATTGTTTGTAATAAACCACAGTCTCTATTGTTGGTACTAGATATTTGTCCAAAATGAACTGTCTCATCCAAGACAAGAGTAGATAACACGTAAAGGGGAAGCTACTATCTGCATCATACCAGGGCTAAGTACTACTTCTGTGTAGCACCCATCCTAGACCCTCTATCATTCATTGGTGTTGCAAACAGAGGACTAAGGGAGCCCAAATACTTTCTTTACTGAATACTCACTTGACATCTATCGTCTGTGTTCCCAGTAGTCATCCTTGTTCATGCTGCAAATCTGACTATGGAACTATTCCCACCTCTCCTCTTGTAGACATTCCTTTACCATCTTACTTTAAAATTTCCCCGGTCTCCTGTTCTTGGAGTGGCAGATAACTCCTCTCTCTCATCAATTTGTCACACTATGAACCAGAATCCCAGAAGGAGAATCCTTCTTTTCCTATTGTTCAACCCCCCTCTCCCACCACGTCCCATTCCACTTGTAAAAATACCCACTCCTTACCTTTAACCTCTGCAGTTGGTGACAGATTCCTGAATGTCACCTCAGCATAGGTGATTTCTGATGCCATTTAATCACAGCGTAATCACTGATCCCCGTCTGCAGTTTTCTTACATAAAAGCTTGGCCTTTTAGATCCCTGGATCCAGAGGAAGACACCACTGAGTTACTGAACCTTTCCTATCTGCTCATTCACCCTCTGCCTGTCAAAGGCATCCATGCTGAACACTGGAAGCAATGATGATAACCTGAGAATTGTTGGGAGCTCAGAACTGCTCTGAACAGATCTTTGGTTTCTTAGCTCAGGAAATCAGCCCTGGCACTATGGAAGCTTCTGAGAGAGAAAAGAAAAATAAGCACCTAATGACTGAAACGGAAGTTGCACTCCTCCTTCCCCATATACCATTCTCAGTTTCTAGCTGATATGTTTCCTGTCTAAAATCTCCTGTTTCTTCCTTTTTCATGTTATTATTTTTTTTATAAATCTCTTTACTTATCTTTATATCTTTTTTTTTTTTTTTTTTCTGTTAGTAATTCTACCTTTGCTTTTAGGCTTGCAGCTTGTACAGGTCTTAGCCCAGTTTATGCTGCAGCAAAGCCAGATGCAAGACGTATTCTGCACTCGGTTATCCTGTCTCTTGTGGTTAAGCTGCACTTGCGACATCAAATATTGCATGCCTTGCCTCATCCTGGGCAGTCAGCCCCAGTTGGCAGCTAGCAATAGAATAAAGCTCAAACAAACTGTTCCTATAGAGGTGAGACGAGGGAGTTGCAGCCTTTACAAAAAGATATGGAAAAAAATCAAAAGTCTGAAATATCGCAAGAGAAACAGAGAAGGTCTTAGGGGGCAGGGGGACAAGAAAAGTAAAATTCTTTTTAAAAGTGATGATGGTTTGAGAAGTTATTGGAAAGAGTAAAGACAGACAACTCTCTATCACAACCTGATGGTTGTGACAGCCTGTGAAACTGCAGAGCAGTGCTTGCTTCAGGGAACCAGACTCCGTTTCTGAGGTTGAATGGGGTTGGTTTACATTTTTTACTCCAACACTGTCATTCAGGTCCCTTTACCTGCTATTACCTTGCGGCAAAATGGCCAAGTTATTGCTTAGTCTGATTTCAAGCTGGAGCATTTGTTGGAGGGAGGCAATTAAGGGAAATGGCTGCTGAGGTATATGCTAAATCAGAAAGACTTGCAAGAAGAAATGTGAATGACTCAGGATGCCCTGGAGAAAAATGGTGAGAAAGGCTCAGCAGATAGGATCCAGGAATCAACATGAAGGACAAAGAAGGAAGCTTTGCCTGGTTAGTTTGGCTAACAGCAAGTTCCTCAAAGCAAGCCAGAAGGACATGCTAGCATCCAGGGAGTTAGCACGGAGGGCACACAGCACAAAGGTGGAGGTGAGACAGGACAGTGCAAAGAAGAACATCCACCAGAAAACAGAGGAGAATAATGTGGGAGAAGGTAAAGGGCAAGACAGGGATGTAGTGGACGTCTGAACACAGATTATGAAGAAGTACTGCCCCTAAACAGAATGGGGCATACATAGCTGGATTTCTTTACCAGGGAGTCTCCTTTTCATCAGTTTCTGGAAAATCATCATGTCTCGTGTGCACTGAGCTGGCTTCACTTCTCCTTTTTCTGTTGTGTGCGAAGAGAGTGACTTTATCCATTACGCAACAAGAAAAACAGCTGCAGGACAGCAGCCAGGCCCCTTGAGAATTTACTTGCTGCCTGCTTTACTTCCCAACATCCTCTCACCTCTTTTCTTTGTCTTCAGTCTGGGCCCTGCTGTTGCACTTATGCACACCTAAACGGTTGCTCCCAAATTTCATGCCAAGATTTCAGACAGAGTAATCCTCTGCCTGCTCCCCATGCTCAACGAAGCTGCATCAGACTCATAGTTTCATTGGAAAAAGGCTTATTTCCTGGCAGAGTTTTAAGCTGTCCACCATGAAAAAAATGGGAAATACAATCAGCAGACAGAGAAGGAATTTACAGTGTAGCTTCATGAGCTTTTTGATGCTGAAACACATCTTCAAGCACAGTTGAGGCATTTCAGATGCAAATTCATAATCTAGCTGATTTTATTAGAATACACTAGATCTTACTCAAACATCAGAAGATGGCTCAAGTGTTCCCTCTCAGCCGTGAGAGTTGCTTCTTGATGTCAAAATTCAACCCCGAACTATACTTCTAGGGGATACAATGCGCAATGCTGTGTTCTTGTGCAAGAACACTGAGATGATGTTCCTGGGGCTAAAATTTGTGCTTTGAATTTGATAGGCACTGATAGCAAGTAATTGGGTGGGAGATGATAGGAGTTGAGCCCAGCACTTAGCTATGGGGCTGAATGAGATGACAAAGTCTGCTAACGATACCAAGTTATTTGGGGCAGTAAAAACAAGAGCTAGTTGCAAAGAACTGCAGAAGGATGAGACTGAGTGACAGGATGATAAAGGGACAGACAGAATCCAGTTTAGGTAAGCAATGCGCTTTAGGAAATGGGTAATGAAGCAATGCACTTTAGGAAACCCAGCCCTGACTTCACACACAAAATGATGGGCTCTGAGGTGATTAGTGCTACGCAAAGAAAAACTCAGATTATAACAGATGTATCAAAAATCAGTTCAGAGAAAGAGAAAAAAGCAAATCAAACACCAGGAATAGTGAAGAAAAAAGCATAAAGAACAGAACAGAGAATATTGTTATGACACTATCTTGTTATGCCTTCATAAATCAAATTTTCTCAAGAAGGATATACTGGGTCTGGAAAAGGCTCAGGGGAAAACCAAAAAGGTGAACAAAGGTATAGAAGGACTACCATATAAAGAACAACAAACTAACAACATTTCCATCCTGAAAAAGGGAAGTGATAGAGGTTTACAAAATCATCAAGGAAAGGTTGTGTGTAGATTAAGTAATTTGTTTCTTTTAATCTTAAAATTATAGGGCACTGAAAGACGGAAACAGCAGTTAGTTAATGAAGGAAGGTGATTCTTCACAAAACTGAGTAGACCAATGGACTCCTTACTCCAGGATGCTGGGCATGCTGAAAGCTTACTTGGCTTAAAGGCAGAAACTGAATAAAATAATGGGAGAGAAATCCACTTAATGCATGGGAACCATACCCTCCTCAGCAAATTTCTATTCTGATAACATTTGGAATGCTGCAAAGCATTCAAGGGGCACATCTTGCATGCTTGCCTTGTTTTTATTCTTTAGGCACTTGCATCGGTATGGTTGTTCTTGGAGTATTTGTTCAAAGAGACTATCAGGTGGAGGTTGGTCTGGAGACAGCCAGGGGCTAAAAGCAGAGCTAAGAGTTGAGAGCCAACAGCAGGACGGGTGTTGCTGATGTGGCTCTCATTGTTTTGAGCAGTCTTCAGCTCCCCCAGCCAGCTGGGCTGCTAAAGGGGCAACATTTGGTAGAAGGGCACTCTTCCAGGGAAAATCACCAATTCTTCCAAGCATCCAGGATTCTTCCAATAACATTCCTGAACAGGCTAAAATTTGTTCTCCTGAAGTCTCTATTTGGGACTATGCTTTTTGCCCTGCTCCCTCCTTACAGGATCCTGAGCCCAACCATCACATCCCTGAGCAGTCCTTCTTGGCTTATAAGTGTGAGATCCNCCGCATTAGCTCCTCAATAACCTGTGTCAGGAAGTTATCTTCAAGGCACTCCAGCAATTTCCTGGATTGCTTACACCTGCTGTGCTGTCCCTCCAGCAAATAACATAGTAGTTCAACTCCCCCACAAGGACCAGGACCTGCTAACATGAGGCTTCCTCCAGTTCTCTGTAGAAGGCCTCATCTGCTTCTTCCTGATCAGGCAATCTAGCACACACCCATTACAACAACAGTCATGGGATCTGCCCCCAAATCCCAACACATAAGCTCTCAGCTGACTCATCATCTCTTGTCAGACAGAGCTCCGTGCATCCCTGCTACTCTCCCATATAATGGGTCTCTGTCTTCTCCTTGCCTTCCTGGCCTGTCCTTCATAAAGAGCCTGCAGCTGCCCATTCCCGCATCCACCCTCTTCTACCTCCTCCCCTCGAGTGGCGCAGGGGAACAGGGAATGGAAGCTACGGTCAGTCCCTATCACTTTGTCTCCACCGCATGGTCACTCTCTCTTCCCCTGCTCCAACGTGGGGTCCCTCCCATGGGATGCCATCCTTCCTGAACAGATCCTGCGTGGGCTTCCCACAGGCTGCAGCTCTTCAAGAGCTGCTCCAATATGGGTCTGTACCACTGGGTCCATGGGTCCCTCACGGGTGGCAGCTCCTACTGGATCACCTGCTCCTGCTTGGGCTCCTCTCCACGGCCTACAGGTCTGGCCTGGAGTCTGCTCCTGCAGGGGCTCTCCATGGGTTGCAACCTCCTTCAGGCCAGATCCACCTGCTCCACCGTGGGCTCGTCCACCGTGGGCTCATCTCCAGTGTGGAGATCTGCTCCACCGTGGTACACCATGGGCTGCAGGGGGACAACCTGCTCCACCACAGTCCTCACCACGGGCCACAGGAGAACTTCTGCTCTGGTGCCTGGAGCACCTCCTCTCCCTCCTTCTTCACTGACCTTGGTGTCTGCAAGGCTGTTTCTCACTCCTCTCTCTCCCAGCTGCTGTTGTGCAGCAGTTTTTTCCCTTTCTTAAATATGCTCTCATAGAGGATATTTAAGAGCCAACATCGCTCACTGGCTCAGCTCTGGCCAGCAGCGGGTCCCTTTTGGAGCCGGCTGGAGCTGGCTCTTATCTGACATGGGGCAGCTTCTGGAATCTTCTCACAGAAGCCACCCCTGTGGCCCCCCTGCAACCAAACCTTTACCATGTAAACCCAGTACAGCCAGTTGTGGGAGTCATCCCACCATGTCCCTGTGATCCCAATGAGATTGTTAGCCCTGGAACTGCAAACGGATTTCTGATTCCTCCTGTTTGTTCCTTGTGCTGAATCCATTGGTGTACTGGCACATCAGAGAGGCACCCTGGTATGCTGATTTCCCAGAAAGGGTATGAGAGCTTTCCCCATTAATCTGTCCCATAGGCACTTCTGCATTTACATGCATATGCTTGTGGTGACACCACTTTGGCCTTGTTTTGTTGATTATGAGGTCCACTGTGTTCACATCACCCTGGACCCTTTGCTTGGAAAAATCCATCCACCACTTTCTATTCTAACATGATTGCTGGTCATCCTCTAACCTCCTCTGACATTCCTAGTTTAAAACTCTTCTTACCAGGTTGGCCAGCTTGTTGATAAGGATGCTTTTGCCCCACTTTGTCAGGTGGATTTCATCTCTTCCAATCAGTTGTCAATCCTCAGAGGGTCCCACAGTCGTAGAAACCAAAACCCTGTTGCTGACAGTAGTGATTCTGACTTCCAGGACAAGAGTAGATAACACGTAAAGGGGAAGCTACTATCTGCATCATACCAGGGCTAAGTACTACTACTGTGTAGCACCCATCCTGGACCCTCTATCATTCATTGGTGTTGTAGTGACTGTATGCAGTGACTGACCACGACTGTTGCAATGAAAGGTGACCATCTCTCAACAGAAAAGGGACCAGAGGGCAGCCTTTGTTCTAATTCAGCTTAGTGAATCAACCAGTTATACCAGCTGAGCGAACTGAACATTGGGCATCTGCAGGGAGTGACTGTTTGCTCCTTACCGTGAGGAGCAGAAGAGCGACTGTGAGGTGGTGTCTCTGGAGTTAGAGATGAGAGAGAAGATAAAACTCAGGAAGGAAAAGAACCATTTGAAATCACTGAAGATACAGAGCCAATTTAATACTACTGGAATGTAGAGTCCCCCTGGAGAGTAGTGTTTGGACATAGGATATGAGTTGCTGAGAGTGAGGACACCAGCATTAACAGCATGTTACATGCAAGTGCTATATTACTTTGAATCCAAGAAGATGCGAGACCTTTCATGGTACTAATGCTTGTAGGGCAGGAGGAGGGAGCCTGAAGAGAGATGTCCACAGCCTTAAATAGCAGCATTGCTCTTTCTCACCTCTCACTGCTGACATTTTTGCTGTTTATCCACTACTTTGCATAAACTGGATTTCACTAAGAAAGCAGTAGTCCATCATAAACTGGCTGATTCAGTTCAGGAGATCAGGCCCACTGGCGGGTTCCTCATGAAAATGAGATCTGTAACTGTAGCTGTTTCTAGTTGGTGGGCAGTTTCAGACCTTAAACTGCAAACTCCAACCCAAATATTCATGTCTTCACCACCACTCAGATGCAGTACAGTAATGCAGTACTCCCACGAAAGAGGTCTGCAGCCCTTAGGAGACCCAAGCAGAGGCAGAACAATGCAGCATGTCTACCAGAAGCACACTGAGCACTGTGTTCCAGACGATGCATTGGCTTTCATAAAATAGACAACTGAATTCTAGGCCTTGGTTCTCAAGATACACCATGCCTTGAGGATCTGAAAAATCAGATAAATCTGTGGGCTTATGGCCAAAACGAACGATGTGTTCCTCAGATAGGAAACAGCTTTCTCAGGAGCCTGATGCAGACTGTAAGATAAATTCACTGAATCACCATGAATCTTCTGTCCAGAGTGGAAAGCACAATTCCTTACCACCCTTCCCCCTTTTAATGTAAAGAAGCAGTAATGTGTACCTACCCATAACTGAATACACAAGAATGTGTGTTACTATTATAAAATAAATAGCACCATACTACTCAGACTCCTTCCCTGAGGAAACAAGTACAGGGCAGATGTCTATTATTTTGATAATGCCAAGCTGGGGGAACCCAAAGACCTTCCCAAGCTCCAGGCCAGGATCTGAGAATGCAAGCAGATCCCTGAGTGTATCTGCTGGAAGGGGTTCCATGCAGTTATTCCTGTTGGAGACATCTGAGGTAGGTTTCATTCTCATTTCTGGAGTTTAGCCCTCCAATGCAGTCCTAGAGAATAATCATAGAGCTCTCTCAGACTTCAGATTTTCAAGACTTAAACAAACTATGTTTAACAAAACCAATCTTATCACTGTTCCACACTCTCCCTCCCCATTATCTTCTGCATTTATTTCCATTTCAGTATATCTGAAGCTATTCAGTGACCCACTAATATGCCCAGATTTTTTCATCTTCACCATTTGCCATCAATAAGCTCTCAACTTAGAAAAGAAACTTGAATTATGAACTCAAAATAGTTCTGCACTTTAAAATTTCATGTCATTTCCCTTGCTACAGTCTTCAGTGACATCTGATTATTTTCAGACAAGATTCTGTACCAACAACACCCACGTATTTATGGCACCAGGAGATTTATTAGCATGAGATAATGATGAAAGTGCTAAGTGCAATTGGTGTCTAGTACAATTCTTGCTCTGCTGGTATATTATAAAGGAAACATATTTCTAACACCTTGGGTATAACTGCTGAATTCCAGTTATGTTAAAAGAATGTTACCATATAGTGTAAAAACAGATGTGAATAATCAAAAGGCCTTTATTAAAGATACTACAAAACACCAGAGGAAAAAAAAGACGCTATGCAGAAGTATTAAATACCAAGTGTCAAAAGTACCCTGGTTTGGAAGAATATCCTCTACTGTAGGAAGGGGAGCAATGTCAATTTTCTGGGATATTTAAAACTATCTTTGTGAAAATGTCAGGGATGAGGGGATAATCATACAGTGTTAAGTTTTAATTCCTGAGAATCAAGTCATAAAGTGTTCAGCTCTTTCTTAGCTCAGAATCCCCAAAACTTCCAAATAGAATAGGAGTTGCAGGACTTGGAAAAAAAATATGGGAACATTTGAACAATTGGCTTCAAAGTAAAGAATAAAGTTTTTCAAATTCAGTATGGTTGAAGTATTTGGGGGATTTTTCTGGATGATATGCTATTGGCTGTACATGTGAGCTATTTGTAGTATTATTTTGTCAGGCTACTTCATTCACTTCGGATTATTCATACACTTGATATACTTTTAATTGTGCACAGTGAAAAGAAATGATTGATCCTTGTCTCCCTTACTTGTCAACTCTTTTGCTGAAGAATCTGCTGAGCTATTGCTCATGAGATGTGGAGGGGTTGCAGTGAGCCTCTGGCTCTGTCTCTACTGTCCCCTGTAGTGCGTGTCAGTGGCCTTAGCAATACAAAGAATTCTGTAACATTCACTAGAACAGGAAACCACAGCCACAAGACAAGCAACTTCTTGTCTCAGGATCTTAAAACACACCATAAAAATTGACTTGTGCTATTGTCCTTCTTTTCAAATAGGGGAAATTCATGTGCAGCATTTTAAGAAAGGGCCATTGATTTGATTATTTAGATTTGAAGTCAAAGCAGATCATTGTAAACATGCTGCAGTGCCACTTTCCTGTTAACACATTCAAGCACATGCGAACTGAGGCATCTGTCGTCTTAGATCTTCAGGTAGGGTGGCTTGCCACAATTTCATCACAGTCACTAGATGTCTGCAGATTTATTCTAGTTAAGGATTAAGGTTTAACTTTAAACAAAGATCAAGGTCTTTCCTATGCTGTTCATCAAGGTTTTCTTTTGAATGATCATTCTCATTTCTCATTGTTGTAGCCATTATTTCACCTTAGCTCTTCCAATTGTTTCTAATTTTATTGGCTTATAGCATGTCTCTATTCTTAAAGTGTTTTTTCCCTGTTCCTTCTCTTCTTCTAATGATCTTAATTAACAAACTTTGCATATCTGTAACAAGACTAAGTCTGGACCAGAAGAACCTTTTAGAAACAAGGAAATAAAGGAAGAAAAAAAATGGGAAATGGTTGTTTTGCTTCACTGATATTAAGACAGCAAAAGTTTCTGCTTCTGTGGTTAAAAAAGACTCCTGTTTGGAGAGGAAGTAGTGGGGTTCTAACAAACAAATGTGGATATGTGAGAGAGCCAAGAATGAAAACTTCTATCACGTGTACAATGTAGAGTTGCTTCTTGGATTCATTACAATCCTATACTATTCAGACACCATTTAAAACTATTGCAGAGCACTAGATTGATCACAGACAATCACATTTTCATCAACAAAAACCTGCTTAGGAGATATATTGCTTCATTGGATCATCTGACCAACTGGGGAAAGAAACAGCCAGCTGCTGGGAAAGGTTCTCCTTTATTGGCCATCCCCAGGCCTTAAAGAAAAGAGTCAAATTCTTCTTCACCAGACAAGAAAAGGTTTCTGCCCACAGATTCATCTTTGAATCATTATCATCTGGAAGATCAGACATATTTTGGTATTCAGAAAAGATTTCAATGAAGGCTTCCTATCCAAAGGCCTCTTGCAGTTATGGATCAGAAGAAAAAAGAAACAATACAAAATGTACGTACAGAAGTTTAGAATCATTCTACCTGCATCCTTTACAAAATCTTTTACTAAATTCAGTTACTGATCTTCTCACAGGAATTTTTTATTTCTTTTTTATAAATATAGCTACCCAACAAATTCAAAATGCCTATATGAGTGTCTAACACTGTTAGACTATGCAACAAGCCTGTATGTCTAATATTCCCGTAAAAACAAATACTTAGTATTTATATTTGTGCTTTTTATCCTGAAGGGCCTTGCTGCACTTAGAGGCTCAACTGTTACTTTTTTTTTTTTTAACTCTTGCTACAATTGTTCAAACAAGATTGATACAATATCTATACCTCAACTTATAATATCTCTGCGTGCTTGTAATACATGACTGCCTTCTCTCTGTAATAAAATACAGGTTCCCTGCTTGGTGACTCTTCACCTGATGCTTGTACCCTCAAATAGTCCTGGGTACTGTTGAATGAAGTATTGCACCAACAAAACTCAAAGACTGGTTTAAATGAGAGAGAGGAAAAAAAATGAGAGAGAGAGAACGGGAAAAAGAGAGAAAAGGAGAAAGAATTGTCAACGATCAGAAGTCATCTTTGGTAATATCTAAAGGCTGTCGTTTGCTATTGCATCCAAAAATGGTACATTCCACAGACCAGTGACCTTACCCTATGCTGAGATTACAAATGACTCAAAACAAGTAGAATTTTTGAGGACTGTTTCAGAACGTTTTCCCTGCAGCCCTTGGTCTCCTACTGAAGTCTGTTATTGAGAGACAGATCAGGACTGACTCATGTTGGTTTGTTGAATCCTATGGGCTCACTTACATAGATGCTGTTACTGCTTGGGGACTAATAGCCAACAGAGATAAAATAGAGTAGAGATCAACTGGTTGCAGAAAATAAGGAAAAGGAAAGAAGGAGCCCTAGATTAAACTGATCAATTTGTAAGTCTGTTGCAAGCTTAATTTGCCTGCATATTACCTGCAGGTATGTCTCCAGGGCAGTAAATACTTCCCAGTCTTTCAGCTGTGCTCCATATTCAATGTAATCTTGAATCCTCTTCTTTCTAAGTTCTAGTGTGAATGCGGCATTATCTCTTGGGGATGCCCAACACAGTCTCATTCACATAAATAGATGAGAAATTGCAGATGGCTTCAGTGGTGTGAGGGGTAAACTCCCGTTCAGATTGCTGCTGATTGTGGCCCAGCTCATGAATTGCACCCCAAAGGCCATTGGCTTGGAGGGAGTGCACATCTACCATCTCTTTAACTGACTTCAAATGATGCATGATTGGGTAGCCAGCATGCATCCAACCTGCAGGGAAGCTGAAACACAAACAGTCTTGGCATTCTGTCTGGGAAAGCATGTAGGATGGAACACCACAGTGAGAAAAATACAATTAATACTCCTTACTTTAACTCATTCTTTGAGTTGCTTGTCATGTGTGGATGCTGCTGCTGATGTGCTTCCGCACCCTGTGCTGGACTATCAAACATATCAACCACAAGCAAAAATTTACATGTGCACTTCGTGTGTTCTTCTGCGCCATTCCCATTTCCCACCACTGCCCAAAGCAAAGAGCAAAAAAGGTCAGAACTTTTGCCAGACCAACAGACAATGCAGATGACCAAACTCCCAGCTACAAGAGTGGAGAGGAGGTGTGGAAATCTAATTCTGTCTGTAGAAGAATTATCTGTTAACACTAGAGTTTTTCTCTTTTCAGATATGGCAAGGAAAATGGTATTGCTAGGACAGTTTGTATCCTTGTGTAGTTCATCTAGATAAAAATGATCCCAGAATCCTCCCCAGCTCTCCTTAGAAACTCTGCAATCAAAGTTCTGGCTCTGGAGGAAATAAATGGGGAAAAAAACTGATGCTAAATGGCAGACACAAATAAAGTGGAAATGGATTTTATTTATTTTATTTATTTATTTATTTATTTATTTTTTCCTGAAGTGCTCCCTCCCAGTGAGGAAGCTGCTTTTCTTGTTAAAGGCAGGGGAATAAGTGTTTGCAAAGAATTTGTGTCACGCCTCTGAGTGCACCAAAAGGTCTTAATGGCCTTGACCAGCCTCATCTAGGTCTTCCACCACACCACCTTCTCTGGCTCCAGCAGCTGCCTTTCATTTCAGCCCTGTGTTTTCAATCCTTGCCTGAACTACGTTGTAGGTGTTTCTGTCTCCACCTCTACTACAGCCATGCCTGTGGCTAGCCATGGACCCTGTTGCTCCTGACCCATAGACTGACTTCTTGGCTGGATTTCTACCTTAATGTGATGGGCCTGCCTGGCTGTCATGGGACTGGTGCTGGTTACCATCACTGAACCTGATCCTGATGTGCACATTGATTTTCTTGCTTGACCTTGGGCCTGCCTCATCACTGCAGACTTGTCTGGTGATCTGGACTCT
Source organism: Chauna torquata (assembly GCA_013399475.1). Classification (NCBI taxonomy): domain Eukaryota; kingdom Metazoa; phylum Chordata; class Aves; order Anseriformes; family Anhimidae; genus Chauna; species Chauna torquata. The sequence goes on along the minus strand of VXAL01010449.1, from coordinate 89,725 downwards.
CTGTTGAGCCAGACTTCTGTGCCAGGTCTGCCCCGCTTGCCTCTCTCAGGTGTTACGGGATGAGCCCCAGCTGGTGAGGTGCCTGTCCTGCTGTCTGTGTTACTGCATTCAGCTTCTGGCTCCCTGTCTCTCAGGGAGCAGCTGGCCTCCACTGTGCCCAGACAAAGTGGGTTGTACCAGAAAGCAAAAGGTGAGCTGTATTTTTAAATTTTTTTTAGTGAAGATAAATTCTCATCAGTGTGTTTAGTAAAGTAGCTCTTTACTATTGAAAAAATATTTTATAGTTCACTTCAGCTTTGGATAAAACTTGCTGCTGACAGCCACAGTTACTACTTCACTATAATTGTCAACACTTTGGTTCCAGTTTTGCTGTTTCTCATGCTGTTTGTAATATTTTTTTTTTTCAGAAAAGACAACTTAATATCTCTGATGAGTTTCTCAATATTGCTGACTACCTTAAACAACTTTAAAAATCACTTTTCAGTAGCTTTTTCATAGGAATTTACTGTCTTTAGTTCTTTTTCCTTCAGTGCCAATTATATAGGTTCAACAAAACCTTCACTAGTTTCTTACAGCTCCAGAATAGTGCAGGGTGGATGTAGAGACGTTGACACCTCTGAAATGGTGCTACTCTCTACGCATTTCAGTAGGTGTGATAGAAACTGGAAGTTTTTTCTCTGTTGGGTTCCAGTGTGGCCTCTGGTGGACACAGCTAGCTACAACATAACAAGTACCTATGCAGAGAGCTGGAACACATTAAGAGAAGGAGCTACATAAATCAATAATCCAGAAGTCTTTGTTTCTGAGTGCAACTTCACTCAGAGAATGGCAGCTATCTAAACAACAACTGTTCTTTGGAGCAGCTTCTCAGTCAGTGCAAACTCATTCAGAAGGTCTGATTTAAAGCAGCTGTAAATCAAGTCTGTATGTTCAGGGTCATGCTTTTTTTTTAGCATTCCTGTTTCTCTACAGTTTAAGGGGTGGGAAAGCTAATGGACTAAATTTCATCTTCAGCTGTAGACATCCAAGGATTTTAAACTCTGGCACCTGGAAGTCAGTTCTTCCTGTGCATTAGTAAAAATTCCTGCAGAACAACCACTTGTGACAGCACAAAATCTACTGATTGGTTTGGGTCATACATGTGCCATGGTTTCCTTTCAAGGCTTACAGAGTAAATACAGCTAAAAGAAAGGAGGGGTGGAACTCTACTCTCTGACATGCACTGCCAGATGAACTGCTTGCTCAATTTCAACCTCATCTTTTGCACTTGTACAAAAGTACTCAGGACAATTGTGTTACATTTGCATCCCAGAGTCTCGATTTTCAAATAGGGCTGTTAGTAACTCTCTGTTGAGCTTGCAGGGTTAGCAGGTACTAAAATCAGCAGCTGAGGTAAACTAAACAATTGTTACAGAGTCACTGACACATTACAAATTCATTGTTAAATTCAGAGCCGTTATGTAGCCAGATGTAATGACTGATTACTCTGGTCAAATTCTTCTTAAGTAAGGATGTGCTTGGAGCAGCATATGCAGTATGGAAACATAGCACCTCTTTATTCTGGTTATATTTCACTAGTGACTATAGTTAACTGCTTATTAATAACCAGTGCAAGATATTTACACCTGAGCCAGCATTTCTTGAATTAGCCCTACTTGGGTACACCGGGGTACACCTACTTGGGTACAGCAGCTACATCATGCGAGCTAAACTGCTAGAGCTGTGGATTACTAACAGAGTGGTGGCTTGGGCAACTGATGAACTTATAAATTCAAGTGGTAGTAAAAACTTCTACTGCTGCAATCAAGTAGAGCTGAAAGCACATATCAATCCTACTACAAGAAGCACAATATTTGAACTACGACAAAGATTAATTGTGAAAAATGGTGAGATTTGGCAAACCTGCCTTAGGAGCCTCCTTACCACCCATAATAACACATCAGGCTGTTCAGTTCCACTGGGTTAGTGAATAGTCTTTAAGTAGCATGTTTCTTAAATGACAGCAAAATGCTGCTTACAACAAACCTTCCCCTCCTCCCCACCACTTTCCTTCCCTGCTGATGTAAGTAATCATATGCCTGCTAATATCAGGGTCTTACTACGTATTTGGCTACCTGTGTGTCTCTTACATGACTTAATTTAAGTTTCAAGATTTCACTTGTCCTGTGTCAAACAGCTAGCTCTGTTTCCATTCTTTCTGTTGCAAATAACAGATAATCTCTCCCACAGTAGTAAAAGTAACATGACATAGCATACACACTATTTTGTGGCCAGCCAGTCTCCATCTGCTCTGTTTTACCCTGAGATGTAGCAGCAAAGTGTTGCATACATACAAGCTCTTGACATTTACAAAAGATTCTTTCTGTCATGAGCAGTATCCTTGGATTTGGTGGGATTGATCTGCTGATTTGAGGATCTGCATGATCTCTGCATGATTGTGATAATGTTACTGCATTGTGAATTTCCCTTACAAATATCCATCCTAGATAAAGGCAAAATGTTCTAGTTATTATACTTGCCACGAGAAATCTGGACATCTGCCACCATCCTTTCTGGCCTTGGAAAAGTTGCTGGGATGGCTGCCAGTCTGGCTATTACATTCACCATCTTGTCCCAAACGGAAAGCAGACTCTCTGGGTTGTCCAAGTGATGCACATCTGCAGCTGGTACTGTCAGGAGGATGTTCTCTATGGCCAGCTCAGCCAAGGGGGCAGGGTACTGACGGATGGTTGACTGCCAGGCAGAGATGTCAGTTTCCCCTAATTCATTACTCAAATGAAAAAAGGTAGCCAATTTAAAAAGAATTTTTAAGTGTGAAGAGAGAGAAGAATTGCCATAGCCAAAACCCTCTGCAGAGCCTCAAAAAAAAGAAAAAAAAAAAATCCTCTAGCTGTAACTGAATTAGGAGGCAGATCCTGAGGATCTGGCTATGACTCCAGTCACCTTTGGTGACCCCACTTCTACTGTGGCTGCAAGGGGTTGATGATGTTCAGTTTTTCATATCAAGCCACTTCAAAGCTGGCTAAGACACGCTCATGTTGGGAACATGAACAAATTTTAATTCCTAAATGAAAGTCCTATTAATATACTTTCTGCAGTGAACTTATGGAAAGGTGTTCCTGAAGCATTACTTATTCTGAGGTCTTCTCCATACATGAATGCAAAATGTCAGGAAAATATGAGCAAGCCAGCAGTACAGAAATACTTCTTTACTCACTTGCTTACAGTTAGGTTTTGGCACGACTTACCAAGCCTGAAGAACAGAGCTTGCACAGCCTCCTTAATTGTGACTGACATTTGGCTTAATGTGCTCTCCTCTGGCGCTATGATGTACGTAAGGCCACTCTACAGAATAGAGATTTCCATGGTGGTTGTTTCAACTTTGAACTTCTTTACCTCCTGGCCACTTCAGCTCCACAGCATGGCTGAGGTCATTGGTGTGACAGCCGATCTGCACCTGGGGGGGAATGATGGTCATCGAAAGGCGCTGCAGCATGGATAGGCTCGGGTAGTTCTGCTCCAAACTTAGTGTGTTCTGTAGCCACCACAAGCAACAAGATGTGCTTGTTTCAGCAGGGAAAGGAAACAGTATGATACCATATGGAACATTACTCCTCGCATAGGCACAGACAGCAATCAGATGAGAGCCACTTGAAAGAATTCAACAGCAGACTCAAGCCCCAGGAAGAAGAAAAAGGAAATGCTGGATCTGTTTCTGCAGGAAAGTAGAATTCTCTTTCTACAGCTCCAAGCAAAAGGAGGAATTTCACTGGTTTCAAATAAATTTCCAAGCTGGTTGACTACAGTTGTAGCACATGTACTTCCCATCAACAGTACAATCATGTTGCTATAAATGGATATCATCAAGGTGAAAAGTAGAGCATAGGCAGAGCATTACCCTGACATGAAACAGGTGAAGAGAAAGGAAGTTGGGGAAGGAAGATAATGTCCCTTTGGGGAGAAATTGTTTGTGATTCATGTCTCAGTAACGGCAAGACAAAAGTCAAAGAAATGAGAATGGAAGCAAGAAAGATTCTTCCGACTGGAATGAGAATCAAGAGCAAATGTTGACCTCCAGGTTAGCTGCAAGAGCAGAAACAGGAAACTGCAGAGCAGCTGTTCTTCTGGGAGGGATATAAAGTTCAGTGTTTCTCCATGCTTCCAGACCTTAGCAAGAACCACAGTCATTATCAAGATGGAAACATGTAAGTCATATGATAGTCTTAAAGCTAAAGATAAAATTCAACAGCAGCTTCTGTTCTGATTCTTATAAATCAGTTTTCTGAAGCTTTCACCTTTGTGCAGAATCCTTCCCCATCTGACCAACAACTAATGCTGAACCTTTCTTGAAATGTTTGTATTTTAATGATTTACGGCGGAATTAAGAAAACGCAATTGAATTTCAAACAAAACTATCAAAATAATCCTGCCCCACCTTCATTTCATAAAAGTCAGTTCAACTGGATAAATTTGATATCAAGGTGACCATTCTGCTAAAACTTTGTTCATTAAAAAACACAAACAAACACCAGGAGTGATGTTTGCTTCTGAAAAGATTGCAGGGCAATCTCCAAAACAGATTTGTGGTTTTATAAGTCCAAATACAAACACTCCATGACAGTGGGGGCTGGGCCTTTTTTTTTTTTTTTTCCTAGAGAAGCTCTCAAGCAAGACAAAACACACAACTCCCTGCAATGAAATCTTCAGTTGAAATTTGACAAAGAGCAGTAGTAGTGTTTCACAACAGCCAACAAGTTGCCTCTTCTGGAAGCAGTTATGGGCCACATGCCTGGACTGCTCCCCTGCTACATAACCAATAATTCCTTCATCATCTGATTAAAGCATCATCAAATCATCAATATGCCAGCATCCATCATAGGACAGACTTATCTTTGGTTACATAGTTTGCATGCAATCCCAGAAGAAAGGCAAGGCAAGGAGGAAGAAGAGAGTTTTAGATTATTATATTTATAGATTACTGTGGTAAGCCTGATTCCATTCCACAGTTTGGGTGCTGCTGAAGAAGGAAATAGAAAAATACATCCTACCTTCATTTCTTCCATCAATCTGAACAGGCGCAGTTGGGGATGTAGCCATTTCTGGGAGATTTTGGTTGGAATCATACATTTGTTTTTTGTGCATCAGGGAAGTTGTCACAGAGATCTGCAACTATATTTATTAAAACCATTTCCTCAGAGCTTCCCTTGACTGGGCTGTCAGCATCGACATCAAGAACCCCCTGGGAAAGCACTAGCTTAGCGAGATCCTCCTGAACAGAGTGGATCAGTAAGGAGTTCTGAGCTGGAATCTTCAGGAGCACTGCTGAGTCCTGTGCTAATTTTTTGAGCCAGGAGGAATATGGTGGCTTTAGAGCTTCTTTTTCTCTTCAGGCTTTCCTGATATTGGGAGAGTGCCTTGCAAAAGTGGTACCGTGAGAAAATTTCATCACGATCTAAGACCAGCTGACTTGTTGCTAGGACGTGATCTCCTAAGATACCAACTCCAAACTTTTGCAGTATTTTGTTCCCAGGGAACTATAGCATTCTGATCAGAATTTCCTGCAGCCCAGGACCACACCTGTCCTCCAACCAGCAGACCACCACCACCACTTGAAAAAAACTCATAGAACTTCTCCACCTCCTCATCACTGAAGGCTTTGCAGCAGTACACACTCAGGTTTTCTTTAAGATCTGTTAGCTTGGCAAGGGATCTTCTCCTGGCTTAGGAGAGTGAAAAAGTCCTGCTGATCACCAGCAATACCAACTTGTCCTCCCTTTCCAGCTTCAAGCCAACAAATGGCATTGAGGAAAAAAGTTTCATTGCTGATGCCTGGAAAAAGTTTTCATGAGTGAGTACCAAAACACGGCCCCTGCCATAGTGAGCAGCTGCAAGGAATGCGTGGTGGAAGTTGTTTAGAGAGATGGGAAATGCTAATGCACCATGAATGAGTAGATGGGAGGGGACGCTGCCATCCTCTGTCTCGAATTCAGGCACTCCTTTCAAAAGGTCTTCTAAAGTTTTTTTCACATCCAATTCATGTCTGGAAAACCAAAAGAAATCCCTGTCATCCAGATTTATTTATAAATGCTGAAATCTGTACTTATCTTTGCCCTATTATGAGTGATACAGTCAAGAGTTTGTACTCCTTGTCTCAAGAAGTTGTCAAGACAAATATATTAATGTCTATCAAAAGAGTTAACCCAACAGAAGTGGCAGCTATGTTAAAATTACAGCGATCACCAACTTTTCTTAAGCCTGGTAAAAAATGAATTCCAGGCAAGAATGGTGCTGTGTACTTGTGACTCATTTAGATCTGCCTGCAATGGGCTAAAATGTTATCACCCACAGAGAGTGGTTCTGTCCATCACAAGAAGTTTTTGTCCTCAGGGTACAGCATCAATAAGAGATCAGGCAAGCACTTCCTAATTGACTTCAGTGCAAAGGCAGACATACCTTAAAACATTCTCAGAAATGGCTTTAACTATTTATTATGGTTTTGTCTGGGATAGAGTTAGATTTTCTTTGTAGAGGTGCACACAATGCTGTGTTTTGGATATTTTGATGAAGATAATGGTGATGTTTTCAGTTGCTGCAGAGCAGTGTTTACACAGAGCCAAGGACTTTTCAGCTCCTCGTATTGCCCTGCGAGCGAGGAGGCTGGGGGTGCACAAGAAGCTGGGAGGGGACAGGACCAGGACAGCAGACCCAAACTGACCAAAGGGATATTCCATACCATATGATGTCACGCTGAACAATAAAACTGGGGGGGCTGGCTGGGGCAAAGGAGGGGCCGCTGCTCGGGAACAGGCTGGGCATCGGTCAGCGGGTGGTGAGCTATTGCATTGTGCATCACTTGCTTTGTATATTCTTTTATTATTATTACTACTACTACTACTACTATTTTCCCTTTCTTTTCTGTCCTATTAAACTGTCTTTATCTCAGCCCACAAGCTTTTTACTTTTTTTTTTTTATGATTCTCTCCCCCATCTCACTGGGTTGCATGGGGGAGAGTGAGCGAACGGCTGTGTGGTGCTTAGCTGCCTGCCGGGTTAAACCACAACACATATGAATGTTTATTTCAAACTAGGGGATATTCAAATACACTGTTTAATCCCACACTAGACACAGGTTTGCTTTTGAACTGATCTAATCCTTGGAGTTAGGAGCTGGATCCCAGTTTAGAAGTCGTAGGTCCCACACAAGCCTTTCACACAGAAATAGCAGCAGCTTCTGGCTGATTCTGTGCATGGCTTTGTATTTTCCCATTTGAAAAATGGCAGAAGGCCATGCACTCTAGCTCTTTAGGCTTTCAGGTACATTTTCAACCAATTGCCATGAGCGGGACCCCATTAAATTCTGCCTGGGTTTATTTACAATCAAGCTGGTAAAGCCATATCCCTAACCAGTACCAAATGTTGTGTAACTGCCAAGTACTCCTGGTGATTCAACACTGCTCTGCCATACATCTTTGTCATCCTGTTTACCTTTGTGCCTTCCGCTGATTGTGGGTCATCTCAAGCATGCTAACTGGGAGCACAGAAATAGTCTATGTATATCAATCACATATCACATTCTGCACCTAAGTTCATAGACTTCCATTCTATGCTCCCGATTATCGATCTCTGGGCAGCCAAACTTTGTATTTCAATTTCATTTTGCATAGAAGTTCTTGACTTCAGTGATTTAGGGGTGAAGAGTGATGCATTCAGTCTCATATAAAATCAGTTCACTGAAAACCACAAATAGATCAATGCCCTCAAGCAACTCCCAAAGAAAAACAATCAAGGTGATTGATACTGAACCTTCAGATCCCACTGTCCATAAGGAACTGGGGGAAGAAATAGTTCCAAATACCTAAGTTGCTGACCTACATGAAGAAACCACATCACGGGAGAGCACCAATCTGATTATCAACTTTTTTACCTCCTTAGCTCTTATTCCACCACCTCCTTTCACCCCAAATACTGGCCACACTGGAAAAATACAAGGCTTCTGGTTTGTAAGCACTTATGCTTCCAGCCAGCCACCAATATTCTTTTGCATTTTTCCCCTTACCAAGGGCCTTTCAGTATAATTAATTACCAACTGTTCTTCCTATTCCATCCAGCACAGAGCCTATCTAAATTATTGGCAATGCAATATCTAATCCAGTGTCACACAGTGGGGACGATTTTTACTGTTGAGGCAAATGCAGAAAGTAATTGCTATTGACTCTTTCATGTAGTTTGGGGTTTAAGTAATGTCCTCTGCTTTTACCCCTTTTTAAGGCAGGTCCAAAAAGGGAAGGTAGGCAAACATTGTGTACAAGAAAGACAACAACAGATACTTAAGAATATGATTCATTTAATCCACTACTGAAAAAAAGCCTCATCTAAGTGGTATGTTTGGATTACAGTTTCCTGAGAGCCCACAGATTTTAAGCAATGTGAACTATCAAAGGGTATGTCACCCAAGCTGCACTGTACTGTTCCTTTTTCAAAAAAAGAACAGAGGGCACTTACTAGAAGTAAGTTTTCTTATACTCTGTAGATTACTGTTTATTTTGGAGGACACATTACTCAGAGCTCAGTGTTATGAAAGGTGACTCAAGCCTAAAAACAATGCTCTAATTCGGTGTGATGATTACTGGGTAAAGCAGCTCTCAGAACAGCCCAAATATCTGAAGTCCCCTGTGGCCATTCTGTGAAGAACTCTGTCAGTGTGCATGTTTCTGTTTCAAGCTGCACAGGCTTTAGCTGTGCATTAGCAAGTTGCAAAAAGTAAGACTGCCAGATTTAAGGCTGCAATTCCACTTTAATACTGCTTGATTGCCCATCTTTGCTGTATACTGAATGAGTTGGATCTTGGGAAGAAAAAACCATCTTAGATGACACAATTCAAAATTATCGTCATGCATATGCAGAAAGTCTCATAATTCATACATTAAATAATTTGTTTTTGATGAAGAAAATGGGAATCTAAGGTAATACAGGCAATTGAAATACCATATTACAAAAATAGTTCTGTAATACTTGCAATATACTTTACTTATGTCATAATGCTTTATATTCTCTAGTTCCCATGTAGCAGTCCCCTTTTTATCTTAGACAGAAACAAATGAACAAACAACTACAAAAAAACTCAGACAGCAGCAACTTAAACCATTTGATTGATAAACAGAGACTATGTTTAATAACACAATTCTGGGGAAAATATAGAGTGCATTAAAAAGGTCAGAAGTAAATTATGGAGGACAGTCGGCAAAGCAAATGGACAAAGCAAAATTCTATGTAACTGCAGCACAGAGAACAACAAAGGTCAAGATGAAAAAGGGGAGTGCCATTTTACAACTGGCTGACTGAATCGTTTCAGTTTCAGTCCATATGCAAAGACTATTTAGTACTCTATAGCAGAGCTCCCACTGAATTCAGAGGATTTAGAATCAGGCTTTTGGTGTTATTTAACAGGTTATTGCTGTTGTTTTGTTCAAACATAAAAATGAACCAAACAAATGCTGTTAAAATTAATGCTAATCACTGCAACAGTGTCTCTTTGAGCTTAACCGAAGGCTGCTCACTCAAACTAGAGCTGTAATTTGCAAACAGAAAATACCTAAGGACTTTATTAGAAGTTGCTGGTAAGATATTTTAAAAGGCAACTCTGTAAGTCTCTCACTGGCTCCCCCATTCACTATTCTGTGTATGTATCACAGGACAGGTGGCAGTGAAGGTGAGAATGAGACCCACAGCTGAAGTGCTGGGATGGAGGGCTATGGCCTGTTCAGGAGGGATAGTCTGGGATGGCGAGGTGGAGGTTTTGCACTGTATGTAAGGAAGAGATTAGACTGTACAGCCCTTGCAGTTTGGGATGATGAAGTAGAAAGCCTCTGGGTGAGAACTAATGGGATGGATATCAAAGCAGGTATTGTCACGGGTGTCTACTATTGACCACCCACCCAGTACGATGGCACGGATGAGCTATTCTACAGGCAATTAGGAGAAATCTCTGGATCAGGTGCCCTTATCCTTTTGGGAGATTTCAACTTGCCAGACATAAACTGGGAATATCATACTGTTCTGACTAAGTCTGGGAAATTCCTAAAGCACGTTGAAGACAATTTCCTGTCACAAGTATTTAGTGAGCCAACTAGGAAAGGTGCCCTCTTAGACCTGCTGTTTCAGACTAGAGAAGGCCTTGTGGGAGATGTGACGGTAGGTGGCTGTCTTGGCCACAGTGATCACGAAATAGCCGAGTTCAAAATTTTTGTTGTAAGGAGAAAAAAACTCAGCAGAGTTGCCACCCTGGATTTTAAGACAGCAAACTTTAAGCTACTCAGGGAGCTAGTTAGCAGTGTCCCCTGGGAATATCTTTTAGAGGGTTTAGGGGTCCATGACAGCTGGTCACTTTTCAAGAACCACATTTTAAAAGCATAGGGACGGGCATTATGTTGCAAGTCAAGCAAGCAGGGCAGAAGACTGGCTTGGTTTAACAGGAAACTCCTCTTGGAACTTGGGCAGAAGAAAATATACAATTTCTGGAAGCAAGGTCAGGCTTCGCAGTGAGATTATAGAGCTGCAGTTCACATTTGTAGGGAGAAAACAAGAAAAGCAGCTTGAGTTGATGCTGGCCAGTGTAGTATCAGATGACAAAAAAAGGTTATGTCAACAGCAAGAGGAGGTCCAAGGAAAACATTGGACAGATACTTGATACAGATGGTCACCTAACGAGTAAGGATGAGGAAAAGGTGGAGGTATTTAATGCTTCTTTTTGTCTCTGTTTTTAACATTAATGATAGATTGTGGGTTGTGAGGTCCTTTGAGTTGGAGGATCAAGACTGACGNGGATCATGACTGAGGGAGCAGTGACTTCCCATTTGTGGTCACAGAAATCGTAAGGGACTAGTTATATCAGTTGAATGTTCATAAGCCCTCAGCCTGACAGGATTCACCCGAGTACTCAAGGAGTTAACGTGTTATAGCTGTACTCCTCCCAACAATTTGAGACTCCCAAAGGTCTTGGGAGTCTGGGGAGATCCCTGCTGGCTGGAAGCTGGCTAACGTTATCCCAATGTACAAGAAGAGCATGAGAAAAGGCACAAGAAACTACAGACCTATCNTGTCTCTGTTTTTAACATTAATGATAGATTGTGGGTTGTGAGGTCCTTTGAGTTGGAGGATCATGACTGAGGGAGCAGTGACTTCCCATTTGTGGTCACAGAAATCGTAAGGGACTAGCTATATCAGTTGAATGTTCATAAGCCCTCAGCCTGACAGGATTCACCCGAGTACTCAAGGAGTTAACGTGTTATAGCTGTACTCCTCCCAACAATTTGAGACTCCCAAAGGTCTTGGGAGTCTGGGGAGATCCCTGCTGGCTGGAAGCTGGCTAACGTTATCCCAATGTACAAGAAGAGCATGAGAAAAGGCACAAGAAACTACAGACCTATCAGTCTAATCTCAGTACCTGGAAAAGTTACGGAGATTATCCGGAGTGCTACTGAAATGCAGTTAAAGAACAAAGCTATTATCAGACGTAGTCAACATAGGTTCATGAAGGAAAAGTCCTGTCTTAGTAATTTAATATCCCTCTACAATAAGGTCACCCACTTAGTGGATGAAGGGAAGGCAGTGGATGTAATCTTTCTGGATTTTAGTAAGGCCTTGGGTACTGTCCCTCACAGCATCCTTCCGGACAAACTGTGAGATGAACAGGTACATGCTATGCTGGGTGATGAACTGGCTGAATGGTAGCACTCAAATTGCTGTACTGAATGGGACTACATCAGGTTGGTGGCCAGTCACCAGTGGTGTTCCCCAGGGCTCAATTCTAGATCCAGTTCTATTCAACATTTTTATCAATGACCTGGATGCAGGAGTAGAATGCATCCTCCGCAAGTCTGCTAACAATACTAAACTGGGAGGTGCTGATGACTCTCTCAAGGGATGAGAGGTCTTGCCGAAGGATCTAGATAGACTGGAAGAGCGGGCAATCATCAGTGGTATAAAATTAAACAAGTGTAAACACCAGCTTCTGCACTTGGAACAGAGTAATGCCAGACACAGGTATGGACTGGGAGACAACTGGCTGGAGAGCAGCCCTGCAGAGAGGCATTTAGGGGTGCTGGTTGACAGCAGGCTCAACATGAATCAGCAGTGTGCCCTGGCAGCCAAGATGGCAATCCATACCCTAGGGTGCATTAAACACAGCATAGCCAGCCAGTTAAGAGGTGATTCTCTTGCTATATTTAGCGCTGGTGCAGCCTCACCTGGAATATTGTGTGCAGTTCCAGTCTCCACAATATAAAAAGGATATTAAGATACTTGAATATGTGCAGAGGAGGGCAACAAAGCTGGTAAAAGGGCTAGAGGGCATGTCCTATGAGGGGAGACTGAGGACACTTGGGTTGTCTAGTCTGGAGAAAAGAAGGCTAAGAGGTAACCTCACCACTCCCTGCAACTTCCTGAGCAGGGGAAGTGGAGACGGAGGTGCTGGTCTTTGCTCCCTGGTAACTGATGACAGGATGCAAGGGAATGGCACAAAGCTGCACTGGGGTGGTTCAGACTAGATATTAGGAAAAACATCTTTACTGTGAGGGTGGTCAAACACTGGAACAGGCGTCCTAGCCCGGCAGGTGATGACACATACTAGATGAAGTGAATATACAGCAATGGCAAGTGACTTTCCACTAAAGGCAAGCTTACCATAAAAACTAAGCCAGCAAGTCTATACATAATATGAAAACATCACCAGTTAATCCATTCATTCTCAGAGTTTATTAGAGTATGAAAATCCTGTTTCTGGTTTTATTTTTGCTAAGGTTAATGTGGCGTCCAAATCTATTTTACCCTTTTTTTTTTTTCCTTCTCCGTTTCAGCTCCTGCTCAGGTCAGTCTCAGCTGTGTTCCAGGTTTTTCCCAGACTGCGTGCTGAACTGCTCTGTGACTGCTGCTTGAACTACATCTTCACAGAAATGATTAAATGCTCCATGTGTTATTTGCAGACTGCCTCCGTGCTAACATTTTATTTTCTTGTTGCTGCAGTCTCAGTTTGGCCTTTCTGCTTTGACAGGCTGCTCCAGCATGCATCATAACTAGTGGATAAGCAATTGCAGAATTCAGTCCCTAAATGCGCCAAATCTTTTCTGATTTGTCCTACATAGTTGTGTTCTTTTTTTTTTTCTAAAGAAGAACAGATACCATTCTAATGGTGACATTAAATTGAGTTAGTCTAATTTTGAGTTTGTGTACTAAGTATGCCAAAATATTTAAGGCTGCATTTAGAGCTGGTGTAAATTGTAACTTCTCCATTGGAATCCCTATGGTTGGACTAGTCCATCCTAGCTCAGAATCCAACCCACCACCTTTTTCTTTGGCCTTTTTTTCCTCTTAAATACTTTAAGATCCATATTGTTGTGCCTTTCATGGAGAAAAAACAAACAAGAACAAAAACAAACAAAAGAACAAATCCTGCCATACTCAGGTAACAAAACTGGTAATATTTTGACCTTTTTTTTTTATGCACATGAACTCAACTTTTGCCCATAAACTCAGCAGGGGTAAAATCTGTTTCTGTAGGTAGGGTCAAATCCAAACCTTTGCACCATAAAAGTTTTCCTCTGAGTCTCCAAAAAAAGGCTAAACCAGTACTGAACCACTGTCTAAGCTATGATTAGCCTCTGCATACATTTTATTGGAAGAACAACTAATATTAATAATAAGTAAGAATGGAAAGAAAGTTTGAAAGACAAAGCAAAAGATTAGGCCAATGAATCACAGAAAAATCAGAACTACATCTGAGCCATAACAAAAACCGAAAAGCTGCTGTAACAAATCTTTGAGTCACTTTTAGATAGGCTTTTTTTAACCAGACATAGAGACTTGAAAGTAGGACCACACTCACAACCTGCAAGTCCACAATTGTCTTATTTATTGCTGATACACAAGAAGTGTGTCAGGACTAGTATGCTACTAGACTGTCGTGGTTTAGCCCCGGTAGGCAGCTAAGTGCCACACAGCCGCTCGCTCACCCTCCCCAGGTGGGATGGGGAGAGAATCAGAAAGGTAAAAGTGCGAGAACTCATGGGTTGAGATAAAGACAGTTTACTAGGTAAAGCAAAAGCAGCGCGCGCAAGCAAAGCAAAACAAGGAATTCTTTCGCTACTTCCCATGGGCAGGCAGGTGTTCAGCCACTGCCAGGAAAGCAGGGCTCGTCACGCGTAATGGTTTCTTGGGAAGACAAACGCCATCACTCCCAACGTCCCCCCTCTTCCTCCTTCTTTACCCCAGCTTTTATGGCTGAGCATGATGTCATATGGTGTGGAATATCTCTTTGGTCAGTCTGGGTCACCTGCCCTGGCTATATCTCCTACCAGCTCCTTGTACACCCCCAGCCTCCTCACTGGCAGGGCAGCACAAGAAGCAAAAAAGTCCTTGGCTCTACGTAAATACTGCTCTGCAACAACCAAAAACATCGCCACTATTTTCATCAGAAATCCAAAACACAGCATTGTGTGAGCCTCTACGAAGAAAATTAACTCTATCCCAGCCAAAACCATGACATAGACTAAGCATTAATACACTTGTCAACCCTGTGCAGTCACAACTGTGTTGTGCTAGTCATAGTGAATGAGGAGGGGAAACATTAACATCTGTTGCTCCTTGGAAAATGCTGGTCCTCCATTTGGCTGTGCTGCTGTCTCTCTCCTGACTGCTCTCTCATGCCATTATGTCATTGCCTAGTTTTTTCATCTCTGATGAGTCCATGAGTTAGACCACTACTGACTGTAAGCAAGTCACCTGTTCTTTCTCTTTTGACACCTTTCATGTCTTGTATCTTGCCACCAGACCAACGTAAGAGTGACAGCTACCACCCAGCATTGACTTACTCATATAAAGCTGGACATTGGGTCATACCGTACAAAGTAGGAAGAAATCTACAACATTTTAGTATCAGCTAAGCATTACACAAGCTGTATATAAGCATTACAAGGTCACTTTCATGATAGTAGGTGTGGAACTTCCGCATACTTAGAGAGATTAAAGATTACGAATTTTATAGGTGATCATATCCATAGTGAAGATCTCTTGTTAGTGAGATTATAGCTGAAGAATACAATATTGTGGAGGCTACTATTTGCTTTACAGATCCTTATTCTATTGGTGTTGTCCTTGAGACTGCTCCAGTGACTGTTCCACCCTGAAAACTTCCATTTCATTAGAGAAAGGTCCTGCAGACCTAAATCTGAGGACCTAAATGAGAATTACATTCCTCCTATAGTGAAGAACCCAGAATAAAGCTGATTTATTATTTAACCCTTCAGAAGGTGGCTTAGATGGGTGCTGAGCAGCACGAAAGTTTCTCCTGAATTTCTGTCAGGGTTGACCTCCATTCTAAACTAGCAAGAAGCTAATGAATTTAGTGTAAAGTTAAGTGCCCAGTGAGCAATCACGCAGTACACGAGGACTAAAACACAGGCTGTGGCTAATCCGAGAATCAAGGTTCAGATGTTTTTCCTTCATGGTCTATAGGACTTCACTGGGTCCTGTTCCCAGTTAGGTAAAGAGGAGAGTTCCACAGACAGCTCTTTCTTGATAGGCCATCCCCAGTCTGTAAAAAAAGGAGCCAGATTCCTATTCACCTGGTGAGAAAACTTCTGTGCCCACAAGTTCATCTTAGAAGGGTTGTCTTTTGGGATGGTGGACATTTTCTGGTAGTCAGAGAAGAGCTGGGTGAAGGGGTCCCAGCCAAACCCTTCCTGCAACTGAGGGAGAAGAATATAGTGTAAGAACAATGAACTTCTCATTTCACTGGCATTATTCCTGTGTTACAAGGAGTAGAAAAACCCATAGGTTTCTCTAGTGTCTTTTGGAACAAATGTAACGTTAGATGAAGGCAACCAGTTTTCAGGCTTCAGAGCACAACTTACAGCATTAGAGTACAGAAAAATACACCTTCCCATTACACTGGTCTGTCACAGACAAAAGATGCATTGGGAGGAGCCAGAAATGTCAGCAATTAACTATGGAAGTTGATTTGTGCAGAAGAAAGATTCTTGTGCAGCAAAAAGGTATCGAAGAGGACACTGACAGATAACCTGGACAGAAGGAAGATAGGAGAACAACGAGTGATCCGAAAACAGAAGGGAGAGATTGTGAGCTGGG
Organism: Chauna torquata; assembly: GCA_013399475.1. Classification (NCBI taxonomy): domain Eukaryota; kingdom Metazoa; phylum Chordata; class Aves; order Anseriformes; family Anhimidae; genus Chauna; species Chauna torquata. The sequence continues at coordinate 73,585 of VXAL01010449.1, read as the reverse complement.
CATGCTTTGGATAGGAATAAGAACACAGGAGTTTCAGATAAAATATAAGTAACAAATTTAAAGTAAAGAGGGAGAGGAAACCTATGCTGTTGCTCAAGATGAAGTTAATATGAAGAGCTGATTTGAAACAACAGCACGACAAGATACACAATATCTACTGAACATCTGTAGTTTCTCACTAAGCTACGCCCTGCATCTCACTTTCTGACACTAGTTTGACAGTAAAATGTATTCTACAAATCCATCATCATACTGGAACAGCTAAGCAGGAGCAGAGAGCACTTCTACATTAGGAAGAACAAACAGGCAGGTTATCTACCTCTGATAATCCCCCTATTAACATGGAAACTCCTGGAGCTGAGACTAGCTATGGACTAGGCAATATCTTTTGGTGAGAAGGTTGGAGAGCCAGGAGGAGGCTGACTGGAAGGTGGGATACGAAGGGGTCTGGTCTTGCGTCAGGTCAAAAGCAGTAAGCCAGCTTACACTGGAGAAGGCTCCATACCATGTTAGGTTATGTCTGAACTGCAGAATGCAGGAGCATCTCCTAGACCCTAAGTTCAAGTATCCACGCCAGACACTTTCCAACTCCTTCTCATAACATGTCCAGTGTGAAAACTGCCTGTTCCCTCCCCCACAGACAGTTTTCTATGGAAAGAGAAAACAGACACTTTTGGGGGTGAACTACGGCACATCCTGGACAACTAGGGGAACCAGTGCCCTGCAGCATGCTATGACTGCTTCTTTTTCCTAGTCTAAACTAGGAAAAACAGAGCCTTGGAGGTCTCTGACTTTGGTCCAAAGCAAGTTCCAAAGCAGTGAGGAGGCAGAGACAAAACAGTAGAGATAGAAGTTTTGTTGTTCCATTTAAATCTGTAAATCCCTTGGGCCAGTTAACTGATTTTCTAATTGTTTTATACTCTTTTGCAAGATCTGTGTTACAAGTTTTAGTGACTACTCTGGAGAAGTAAACGCGTATCCAGGCTGAACTCTGAGAGATGTTATGCTCTGTCAGGCAACGGCAAGACCCTCCTGCTGCCATGGAAGTTTAATAACCAGACAGAAGGTGATTCCTTGATTAAAGGAATGTGAAAAGCATCTACATGGGATCAAAATGTGGAACATGGATACCATTCCATAGAAGAAAACCCATTATGGCTGCAATAAGGACAGTATATAGAGAGAATTGTAATTGTTCTTTCATGTCACATTTATTCCAGCAGTCCTGTCAGTAGCCAGACACCAGATCCTAGCCCACAGACTGTGGGTGGGGCAGAGGGGCAGTGGCTAAACTGGTAATGTCGTGTGGGAAAATCTTCCTTGTTGAAAGTTTTCACAGAATCAAAGAATCATTTAAGTTGTCAAAGACCCATAAGATCATCAAGTCCAACCATCCACCTAATACTACCAAGTTTACCACTAAACCATGTCCCTAAGCACCACATCCACACATCTCTTAAATACCTCCAGAGATGGTGACTCCACCACCTCCCTAGGCAGCCTGTTCCAATGCCTAACCACTCTTTACATGAAGAAATTCTTCCTGATATCTAATCTAAATCTCCCCTGGTGTAACTTGAAGCCACCTCCTTGTGTCCTATCACTTGTCACCTGAAAAAAGAGACTGACCCCCACCTCGCTACAACCTCCTTTCAGGTAGTTGTAGGGAGTGATGAGGTCTCCCCCTCAGCCTCCTTTTCTCAAGGCTAAACAACTCCAGTTCCCTCAGCCACTCCTCACATCTTGTCTTCTAGTCCCTTCACCAGCTTCATCACTCTTCTCTGAACGCATTCCAGCAACTCAGTATCTTTCTTTACACTCTATTTTGATATTCATTGCACCAGAGAAAACAGAGGTTCAGTCTTCAGCTTGATGATTGAGGCTCAGTGATTTTCCACTCTGGGATGTAGAAAAATCAAGGTCAGTACTCCTTCAATAAATATTTTGTTATTCACAGAAGATGTGAGAGCTCCCAGGCAAGGGGGCTGAGGGACATTCATCTCAAAACAGTTAGTAGCTTAAGCCATCATAATGGACATTCACCTTAAAGTCCACAGTTCAGATCAGGTTAAGTTAGACTCACTAGACTACTAGCTGCTACAGGGCCTAAAGGAAAGGGTGGAAGGGAAAGATCTCTTTTGCATGCTTCCCATGAGAACACATTTTAATCTAGGCCAAGGTTCATGACTTAGAGTCCCAACCACAGTGAGGTATTCAGCTACATGTGCAGGAGGATAAGCTGAACCCAGCCCCTTGCAACCTGACATACTGCACTGGCTCCAACGAGTGCATCAGCTTATACTAACTCCTTGCTCTATCCTATGTTTTGTATAGGTGAGCCTAGCCATGTAACTCACCAGGATACTCGTAGAATCTGGGCTCTTCTACACACTTTACAATGCCACGTTTTTTGGGGGTTTTTTTTGGCCTACTAGCTCAACATCCTACAGGAAATTTGCAGCAGATTAAAGAACTGTGCCCAAGTGTGATCATCCTTTTCCCACACCACATAACAAGAAGCAGTTCCTGTTTCTCTCCTAGGGAGAAAGATTTAATACATTACACTAAGTTCTGTCCCTCAGCAGCTAACCCCAAGTTTTTCAAAGGAAGGGTATCAGGAGATGCTAGCACTACACTATCTATCTGTGCATCTCTCAGGTGCTTTCTGGACCTACGATGAATCCAGATTGTAAGCAAACACTGGCATGACACCTGCAGTCACCAGGCTGAAGGCATCTTTCTGATGAAGGGTTCACTGTCTGCAGAATGCACCCACTTTTCCCAGTTACCTGCAGGTATGTCTCCAGAGCAGTCCACATCTTTCAGTTCTTTAGCTGAGCGCCCTTCTTCTGATACTCTCTTATCCTTTCCGCCCGACACTGTGACCTAAGTGCCTCGTGCGCCTGATGCCTGGGAATCCCCAGCACCTTCTCATGCACATAGACAGACCAGAGGTTGCATGTGGCCTCTGTGGTATAAGGGGGAAACTCCCATGCTTGCTGCTGTTGATTGTGCCCAAGCTCGTGGACAGGACCCAAAAGACCAGTAGTTTTCACGTGCTTCACGTCTAACATCTCCTTCGCTGAATCTAGGTGGCCCATGACGAGGTAGCCAGAATGCATCCAGCCTGCAGGAAAAACATAAGCGCTCACCTTAGTACCTCTTAGACATAAATGACCACAATTTTTTTCATTTCTCCAGCACCTTTCCTCCATCTCACAAACCATGCTGTATTACCATGAGTGACATTTTTTCCCTTTGTAAGATGAGGAAATACTATATGCTTCACTGTAACAAATAGTCACATAATTGATATAAAGGTAGTAGTATCAGTTAAGTACACTTTCACCTGCTTTCCCTTTTTATACATAAGCATACACTCACAGTTGGACGGAGGTTGAGATTTTAGGTTGAAGGAGAAAGCCTGACCATCGCCCAGAATACACTTAAACTCTTACAAACTAAGCACAGTTGAAACCAACCCAAGCATGCAATAATGTGATTCAGCACCCTGCCGGAGCTTGATTCTTCCTGTGTAGAGTGTGGATCCTGCAGCTCTGCACTCCAGTAGTTAGTAGTTAGTTTGTGGACAAAACACATGGATGTCACAGTTTGCCATGCTTAAGGGCTGCAAAGCTTGTCATGCTTAAGTCCGTTCTTAACCTCACAGAATAGCTGTTCTATAAACAATTTCCCAGCATCATGCAAGGCAAGAATTTTGTACTGCAAGGGATTTTTCCCAAGTCTCCTTGGTGCATCCATCCTTGACTTGTCCTTCTTCTTAAAAGATTCACAAAGCTTCATACAAGAGTCATCTCCCCAAACTCAAACACCTACTGTAGAACGGGATAAACAGCCCTTACACTCACTGCATAGGGAGCCTACACAGCTGGCTTTGACTGAACACTAAGCCTGTACAGTACCCAAGTGAGAGGACATGAATCACAAACCCCTTCCTGCAGAAACTATTTAAGATCTTGAGCTCCCCCTTTTTTAATAAGAGGGATGCATGTATTTAACAGCCACAAGCATCCAAAAATTCAGGTTCAGAAATGTGAGTGAAACCATTTACTCCACTCAAAATAAAAGGGAATTTTGTGTCTGCAGCCAGTGATCCTCATTGTGGGATGATGAATTTAACCAGCCTGATTTGAAAACCAACTGAAAAAAATAGCATTGCAAGGTTCCACATTTATCATCTAGCTTGACTCTAGATCAAATACACTCAGTTCACAACTTGAAAAGCTGGGATGGTGCAGCATTAGCTGCAAAACTACAAACTCCTGGGCTTTGACAGTGATGCTGGTTCTGCTTCTCCATTGCCATCACCTCAGGCACATCTTTTCAAGCTAACGTTTGCCCACAATAACCTTTGCACAGCCTGTCTTCAGCAGGTAAGAACACACAGGTTTAACAATTGTCACTGAATGTAAGCAAACAGCCCTGTGGCTCAGGCAGGAAAAAAAAAACAGAAATGAGGTCACTATCTCTCAGCTGTAGCGATTCAGCAGTGCACTCAGGAAGGAAAAAAAAGCCACTGCAGTCACCCGCTCTGCCTCTTAACACATCCAGGCAGCATAACAGCTGAGTGAGACAATTCCAGTTTAGACAGCAGAGAGGCATCTGAAAGGGTCAATATACTTAAGCCCTGTCTTACTATACTTGCATACTGATTGAATAGCTCACAATTATGCAAGGATTGTGATCATTTGACCCCTTACATATGTTCCCAGTCTGGCTTTAGTAAAGTAACTTTGCAGGAACAGATATTGCTACTAGAGGCCACTTGTCTCATAGCAGCTTGAGAAATACCATATGGCAGTGCACCTACCACATGAGATTTGGACATCTGTTACAATCCTCTCTGGCCTTGGGAACTTTATTGGTATGGCTGCCAATTTGCTATTGCCACCATGATCTCGTCCCACAGGGTCAGCAGTGGCTGTGGGTTCTCCATGTGGCGCATGCTGTCAGCTGGCACTGTCAGGATGAGATTCTCAACAGCTAGTTCTGCCCAGGGAGTAGGGTAGTGCCGGGTACAGGCCTTCCACTGGCTTTCACAGGTCTCCCCTACATCAATACAGAAAATCAGTTAAGCACAGCTCTGACTTTTGAGCACATTCACAGAAGTCAAGCTGGAGAAACAGATCACAGTTGTGAAATTCTCTTGGAAAACAGTATGTGGTAGTTGTGTGACTACAGGTGGCTGTTAATTAGTTAATCCTCATCATGTGCTTGGGAAGTCTCAGGCTCTTTTATGGATGGGAGACAGACAGGAGAGAACTAGCATATACCAGAGTAGTTAGCACGGCAAGAACAGATCCCTGTTTTCCATCTGAGAACAAGAAGCAGGCTTCTCTAGCCTCACTTGATGATCTCATTAAACAAATCTCTGCAGAGAAGAGGAAATATAACAACACTGACTTCTGTTTACTTTGATAGAGGAGCAAGAAGTTGCATACAACAAGGGAAGAGAAACTGACAGAAAACACAGAAAATTCAACACATAGATTTACCACAGATGTCCATTGTGGGGGCACGCTAAAGCAGGCAGAGCGCAAGGCAAGCTTCATTGGAACAGAACACTCCTACCAACACATGGTTTTCTTCAGAAAAGACAATTCCAACCTCTAAGAAACTTCAGTTTAGACATACCCTGCCCTTTTTGTCACAGCTCCCTCACCTACCTCATATCACATAGCAGGCACAGAGTGACTAAGTGAATTACCCAGAATCCCAGAGAAAGACAACCCAAGCAAACTGAATCTAGGTATTAGTAAACCCAGGCAGGTGTTCCTAAGCATGACACTATCTTTCATTTCAGTTGCAGGGACAGCAGCATGTGTGAGCAGTGCTAAGGAGAAAGGTACCAAGGTAAACAAACCTACCAAGCTTGAAGAAAAGAGCTCTGACTGCCCCTTCTACAGTGATGGGAACTTTCCCCAGGACACTCCTTTCTGGTACTGTGATGTAAATGAGGCCACCACAGAGGCAGGAAATGGATTGTTTCTGGCAGGTAATATCACAGGTGCATATTACTACCGGGCCCGTTTCAGCTCTCTGGCATGAGAGAGGTCATCCGCATGACACCCAATCTGCACCTGGCAAACAGAAGGGTAGGTGATTTGTGAACAGCTGGGCAAAGTACTCCAAGTGCAACCTGGCCAGCCGACTACAGCACCCTGAGCCCTATGCTGCAGCGCTCTCCCTGCAGGGCAGGTATGCAGAAACAGCCTTCTAACTCCAGCCTAGTTCAAGCATTCAGCCTGTGGTGACCAAAAGCAGCAAAACAAGTGCAAAAAAGCTGAAGTTCAGTGCTGTCTCTATCTCACATAGTCTTACAGCTCTGCTCTCATTATTACTGGGGCCAGCTACATCCTTCATTGGCAGTTCAGGGCACTGCAGTGACTTCTTTCACTGTACCGTCCTTGTATTGATCTTTTCTTCACCCTGCACCAGTATCAAAGTCACATCCTATAACATATGAACTGGAGAGGTGTGACGACTTCTGGGTTGTTTTATTGTGCCTCTTCCTTGGCCCTGATACTGTAAAAAAAGACAGAATGTGGCTGCAAGATTATACAGAAATACCTGAGTTAACCTTGTGTTTCACCTGCAGGAAGCTTACTGCAAAATACCCAAGCAGGTGAGCATTTGTCTGCTTTGTATTTTGATGAGAATAGGATCCCAGTTAAACTAGTTTATATCTGATCTGGATACATCTACAAGAGCAACAGTGACAGCACTGTGTAGGTACCTTATGATAGTTCTGGAAAGAGAAAGAACTAAGTCTGGTGATTAGAAGGGCCAACCCTTATTTGGGCCTAGAAATCACCTTGATCAGTTCTCTTTGCATGGCAACAAAACAGGTACAGCAGTCTTCAGACAGCAGCCACACTCAATTATCCTGCTAGCAAACAGAAGAGGAATGCAACAGCAAGGAGTGGGAAACAAGGTGAAAAATGATGATAATGCATTGAAAGTGCCACAGGGTGGCAGCAGTACGAAAGGACTGAAAAGGCAGCAAAACTGGTAAGGAGAAAGGCCTTCTAAAAACTATATTTGAGTGCCCAACTGACTTTGTGTAAATAGTAGCCAAACTAGTAAGGGCTTACCTGCAGACCAGCACCAATCAGCAGACAAGTGAACGTTATAATTGCTGTGTGACCCTCGGGGAGATAGAGTCCTGTACTCCTCCAGGCTGTCTTACCTAAAATGTAAGAGAACACAGTCCTGAACAGTCAGAACTTCTTCAGCCTGACATTACGGATTCCAGAGATTTCAAGCTGCAGTAAAAGAATCTTCCACCCTTTCTTTCCCCTTGCTCTACATGCACAGAACTGTCTCACATTTTACCCAACTTGTCAGAAATACTGTTTTAAAGCAAAAAGGTATCGGCATGATCAAGATTATCACACAATTAGCAAGCAAGCCCATCCAAATTTAAACTTCTGAAAATGCTAAACTTTAATGCACTTATTAATACTTTTTTTTTTATTTTTTATTTTTTTTACAACTCCTCCTCCACTCAGATCCTCTTACCCTCATAAGAGGTGCATACTGTGGTGGTATTAAACACAGCTGAAGTTGTAATGGTCATCAAACATTTCCTAAATAACAGACTGACAGTGACATCAGATTTTTCCCCACTGACTAGTCAGCACAAGCTGCGGCCCACATGAATTCCCATTTCTAAGCTGACTGAATTTATGAGAAAGCCTAGAAGGACTGCCCTAGTCCAGGTGTAAGATGGGTACCCCACCATACCACTATAATCCAGCAAGCCCCTAGACAGCCCTCCCATGGAAATGAAGGTCTCCTCTGCCTAGAAGATTTCAGCAGACACTTGTGATACATACAGCAAAACCAATCCATCTCTACTGTACTGATCTGGCAAAATCCACCCATTAGTTCTGACATGAAGTTTACTCGAGCATATTTCAGCACAAACAGCAAAAATCCTAAAACGAGCTGGACTGTCATAAAGCACCTAATTTATAACCTTTCCTGTCCTCCAAGAAAGCAGGACCAATTTTGTCAGGCAAAACTTAATCCATGGAAAAACACAAATTAGACCATATAATTTCACCAATTAATCTCAGTTTTGCTGAACTTGTACCAATAGCATTTTTGAAATTGTTTAATCTTAAATCATGGGTTGCTAGTATTTCTTTTTTTTTTTTTTTATGTGAAATGACACAAATTCTGAATAGTCCTGGTCAAACAAAACACTCTGTTCAATCCAATGCATTCAACCTAGCCAACCCTAACAATTTTCCCCTTTTGTCCTGACTTATTAGTGTTACAACCAGTCAGCAGTTATTCCACAACTCTTGTCTCTGAATATCCTCTGCACTCAAGGCTTTGCCACTCCAGAACAGTCTCCTTTGTCTCATTAGACTAGTTTGCAAACAAGTCCCCTCAATCATATTCAAATACAAAAATTCAAGATTAATCTGTCCAGGGCAAAATACCTTACTAGTGGAACTACTTAAACATATCAACATCGGGAATCTCAGCAAAGTTGTACAGCTACAAAGCTACTGAGATAAATGATTCAGGATGTAACTACCAAATACCTCGGCTTCAGTGATGTTGTCAAACCATGAAGTTCCCACCCTCCTCCCAGCCTCTTGTTTTCACCCCAAAACCAAAACTTCACTCTATCAGCTGTGCTGATACAACAAGTTGTGAGACTACTACTCAGACTGAAATTATCTAGATAAAAAATAAACCTTTTGTTCCTAACTCCTACCTTTTCACAGGATGGCCCCAAAGACGGCTGTATCAGCACACTAGTGGGACAACAAACTGCAGAGCAGAGCCTGGAGTTCCTTAAGAAGGCTTTCTTGATGAAGCCATTGCCCTGTGCAAGTACCCTGAGGAGCCTCTGTTAGGTGGCTCTTCTCCAAGTGCCTGTGCACCAACAGCAAGGAAGCAGGACTTCCATGGGATGTTTCAGAGCACTGAAATCAATGCCAGACACAAAAGGAGCCTGTCTACTACTACACAGAGGCCAGACTCCTCACAAGCCTACAGTGAAATTGGACATCTGTCCTCATGTTCAGACATACATATAGAGGACAGGTGCCCCACTGATCCCAGCACCAGGACGCCTCAAGAGCAAGGGTGATATGGTCCTCACCTGGGTTTGTGCCATCAATTTCCACAGTAACAGGAAGGGCACAAACTCCAGTAGCAGATTTCTGCACTACAGCTGCACAGTCTGTCATGGTATGGGACAGCTTGGTTGCCATGTAGAGCAGGGCTGCCTCTTTGGAGTTGCTCTTGACAGGGCAGTGCCTGCTGACATGTGGGATCCCACTTCGGTGAAGTACTTTGGCCAGGATGCGGTGCAGTGAGGCATATGCGGGGCAGTCCTGGGCTGGGATGCGCAGAAAAGCAGAACAGTCTTGTACCAGCCTTTGCAGCCAGTCTTTCAAGGGAGCTTTGAGTTCCTCAGCTTTGTCTACATGCCTTTTGAAAAGAGAGAGTGCTTTGCGAAAGTGGTAGTGCTCCCCAGACACCGTGGCTGGGTGCTTTGCGGTGTGGGCACTGTGCCCCAGGATGCTCACCCCAAAATGGCTGAGGATCTTGTTGCCAGGATATTCTGCCACTGCAGCTTTGCTGCAGTTCTGGGAAGCCCAGTACCAGGCTTGACCCCCAGTCAGTAGGCTACCTCCTTCTGCCACGAAAGCGTGAATCCTCTCCACCTCCCTGTCACTGTAAGAAGAACAGCAGTACACGCTCAAGTTGCTTGTCAGCTCTGATACCTGTGACTTCACCTCCTCCTGAGAAAAGAGGCCACACAGTCTCTTCAGGCTGGCATCCACACCCACCAGCCCCTTTCTCCCAGCACCCAGCCAGTGGACAGCATTAAGCAGGAACCTGGCCAGCTTTGGGGAGAATAGCTGACTCTCACGGGATGCCACCAAAACACGGCCTTGGCCATAGTGTGCTGCAGCTAAGAAGCAGTGGTGTGAGCTGTCCAGGCAGAGTGGGAAAGAGAGTACCCCATGCACCAGCAAGATGGAGGGTACACCTCCTGTCACCATATCCAGCTCTGACACACCATGCAGGAGAAACGCAGCATCAAGTCCAAGATTGGCCTGGTGTCTGCAAAACCAAGAGAGGTACAAGTTAGCCCCCATTCCAGAATCCTCTGCACAAACAGTTGCCTTGTCCATCTCTGCCTCTTCTTCCTCTCTCGCCCTACTACATCATGTTGCCACTTCATTTAAAAAATAAATAAATCCATCAATACCTGATTTTTTTCCTTTTAAAGCTTCAGTTTTTGCACTCAACCAAATCTGTAAGAATCTCAGCACTCATTTAAAAAAAGGAGAGAAAGAAGAGGTCAAAAGGAAGTTTCCAGGCCTGTATCTTTAAAGAGCAGCTTGAAAATCCAAATACACTGCAGGATCTCAAAAGTCAGAAGACCTTTCATATTTTTAAAACAGGTCTTTTGCATATTTAACCTGCAAATGATGTGGAGATTGGCATACCTCCTATAGCAGAAGCTTTCTCCGTTTACCCCACCCTAGATATCATGAACTGGGCAAGCCCAAAAGATTTCTCTGCATCTTCTGTTGAGAACTGAAGAAAGGATAGCTAGGCTAGCTGGACAGGCAGGCACACGGGTAGACAAATAAAGAGTGACTGTAAGTTGAATCAGGACCCCAAAATTCCTACCAGTTAGTCTCCACAATATTTTTGTGGAGATTTTACCATGCAAGGCCCTCTTATCTCTGCTACTTCCATACAGCTCCTACATGACACTGTGGAGAACATGTTGAATTGTTTGCAGTTGCTTCATTTTCACCCAGTTCGGGCAAACACAATTTTCCCCAAACATGTGGAAAGAATCTGTTGTTACATAGCCATTGCAGCCAACTCAATTAGAATAAAAGATGCTGCCCTTCTGTATGCCCATAGGACAGGAATTAAAACTGCAGCTCTCCTCCGACTATTACTTTACTGGGACTATGAAGGAAAGAAAAGACTTGAAGGGAATTTTATTACAATTGTTGTAACTTCCACTCCAGTGATGTGAAACTGCCACACAGAAGAAGCATAGCACTGCTCCTTCTCTACTGAGATCCTGCTGCGCTTCTCATAACTGAGCAGAAAGCAGCGCTAGGCACAGCCTGGCACTCTTGGTGGCAAGGGGAGGTGGAGGAAGACAGCCGAACAACTTCCAGAGCCTGCTGCCTGGTCTGCTCTGTGATACAAGGCACAACAGCCCAGAGTTTTACAGCTGCTGCTCTGGGACCGAAAGGCCACGCTGGAATCCCAAACTAACTTGGACAACAGCGGGTTCCTGCCTGCTGTCTACATCTCCTGGAAAAGGGAGGTGCCATGGAGGTGGCACCGGGCCCACCTCCTCAGCTCAGTGCCAGCCCCAGGGGTTTCATGTGCAAAAGGGAAACTTCTGCACGTAACAGGTTAAACAGGTTTAGCAGCTGCCAGCCAGAGCCCAGCCCAGAGTGCTGGCCAGGTGCTCCATCTCCAATCTGGTTTTGAACTGTGGGAAAGTTGGTCTGACCATACCTACCCTGGGGGTATGGATGGGATGGGACAGGTCGGGGGCGGGGGCGGAGCGGAGAGTTACTCCTCTCTTCCCCAGCTTGATGTGTGGTGCTTGCAGGCACACTTGGTCAGGCAGACTGCTCTACAAGATGGCTGTCCTCATTTCTTGCCACTGAATGAACAGCCTGACCCAGCTCTCCTGGAAGCAAATACATCATTCTTTCAGATTACAAACAGCAAGAAGGTTGCCTCTTAAATCTGAAGATAACAGTTGCATCCCATCCTGGCTAACCAGCCATACTGGTCACCTGGTTCCCAGGGAATTCAAACAGCACCTTCTCCTTGCCATGTAGACTAGCCCAGTGCCAAGCCTGGCCTCCAATGAGCAGGCCTCCACCTTCCTTTACAAAGTAAACCAGGTCTCTCGCCTGTGTGCTGTCATAGGCATCCATACAGTACACCCCCTGGAGGGTGCTGAGCTCTGCCCCAGCCTGTACTTTGACGCCAGCCCTGAGAAGCAGCTGGGAGAGGGAATCCAAACAGTGATGGACCCCAACCAGGGCCCCAGGGGAAGGCTTGAGCCACTCCACAGCGTTTCTGAGGAACTGGGAAAACCTGGAGTCCTTCAAGATTCCCTTATGGGAAACAACCACCATCTTGCCCTTCCCATACTGTGAAACAGCAATCAGAACCTGCTTCTCAGAGCTCACAGGCACAGGGGAGGCATCCTCTCCGACAAGCAGCAGCTCACAAGGAACAAAACCACCAGCGAAGTCCCATGACTCAACACCATCCACTAACAGGTCATAGGTAGCAGAGGGTTTCATCTTCAGGTCACTGTTATCTGGTAGAGAGAAGACCAACATTCATTACAGCATGGCTCAGCAATGAAGAACTGCTATAACAACACTATAGTGTCATTTCTTTGTTGTCTGCTAGGAATTACAAAGCAAACAGGAAACATTTACTGGAAGCAGCTTTGTGGACACAGCTTCTTCAGTGACTGGGACTTTTTGAGTTGCTTGTTTGACTTTGTTATTGTACTATTTACCATTTAAACGGAAGTAACAAGTATACCAAGATGATGGAGAAAAAGGAAGTGACTGTTTTAACAAATTCTGCTATGCATCATGGAGGAGAACAAGGAAATAAAGATGAATACTTTCCCATTAACAAGTTATTTGGAGAGGGAGAGTGCCAGAAACTCCAGAAAGTCTACTAGGAACTTGCCTGGTAGAGGTGGTTTACATGGAAGGTACCAGAAAATGAAGAGCTTATCAGCACAATACATGGCATAATTCAAGCATGAAGTTCACAATTTTCTTTCCAATTGGATATGTGCAGAAATATACACAGCTGCTGCAGTTTGAGTTTCCAAAGTTGTACTTTCCTACCTCTGCTTAGGCACTAAAAGCAAGGAGTATTAGACGGTGCTGCGAGGAGGAAGAGGGTTGGTAGAAACAATAGAGACAGTCAGCTTCCCTGGAATAACTGACAGTTTAAGCCGCACAGGAACTAGGAGAGCAGGTCTGGGCACAGGATTTTCATGCTGTAGTTTTCTGCTCTAAACTGCCACATGACGTCAAGGAAATCATATCCCTCTTCTGTAGCTTTGTTTTCCCATCTATGAAGTGAGAAGAATGGTACTGACCTCTATTGCCAAGCCCCTTGAGGTCTATTGGTGACACCTGCTCTGTTTAGGTTCCCTCCCGTTCGAAAATTTGGCCTAGCTCCTCAGGAAAATTATCTCCTGCTGAGCTAGGGCTGCTGTGACTGTGCAAACAGGAAGGCTTTGCGGAGGAGAGTTTGACTTAGTCCCACCCGCTTCCTGTCATTCAGGATTCACAAGGCTGACTAGAGCACAACGCCTATGGCAAGAGAAGAAGCTGCTCCAGGGCGGACCTAGCCCTCTCCCTGGCGGCGTCCTGTGCCAACACCAGAGTAGCATTCTCTGGTCTTCACATACATTTCGTATTTGACTACCCTGAAACCAAATACTTGGCATACAAACACAGGAAAATGGATAAATTCTGGAGAAGCAGAATCTTTGACATGGATTTATTTGCCATAAGCCCCAGGGCACTCAAAAACTGCAAGCTGATCAAGAATGGCAGCTCATTCCCCTTGCCTATCCTCTGGACATGCCTGGAAGCCTTGAGTTTTTCACATAAACTCTCCTGAGACTTCACTGCTGTTTTGTATATGATATCTGAGTCAAAGCTGCTGATTAACATTGCCCAGAAATTTAGTGCTTGTTTGCTGGCTTAGTCTGAATTCCAGCTTTGTTTCCCTGGGTTTGAATAAACCCTACATTTAAAGGCAAATACTAGGTCTAAGTGGTTTAGGTAGTTTGCCAGGAATCATGCAAAAAAGTAGTAACGCAGCTTGGGAAAATAATGAATAGTCTCCTCCTGGTGGCTTCTGTGGATTTTATACTAATGTAACTGTACTGATACACTGACTGTGGTGTAAGGGACAGGAAAATCAGGTAGATAGTCACTTAGTTTCAGCAACTGGTACTTCACCTGAGGACTACCCTCCAGGACTACATTTGAAGTAAATTCAGTAAGAAAACAACCCTTACTTCTTAACACCCACTCTTCTTACCACAAAATTTGAAAGCTAACATCCTAGGCTCTGGTCCCACAAAAGCATGGGTGCTTCCTGACACCTTGCCAGAAAAAGGTGTGGCTGTCTTGGGAAGGGTTTTAACTCTATCTTTACAGGATGCAATGACTACCACATAACAGAATTCCCAATTTCTATGTATTTACAGTTTCTTCCTTACCACTGTGTTAACCAGTTGAATGTGGAAAGAGGAAGGAAGTGTACTCATTAGACCCACAGTAGACAACTACAGGCAAATCCCTGTTTCTAAATAGAGAAAGTAGAGGGTACAGCAGGGACAGAGAACACAGAGGTCTAACAAGAATTACAGGAACCTGCAGAAGACTGAGATGTATGTCTGCCATGTCAATTAGGAGGAAATAGCAACTGGCTCTGGGCACATGCAGAGGGAAAAGGAAGATCTTGGCTACCATTTGCCTCCCTTATTAACGTGGAAGTGCAAGTTCTCCATGACTAAGTCTGGAATGAGTCACTTAAACTTGGGCAACAGGCCTTCTCAAAAAAAACTGGTCAAAGCTGTGGTAAAAGAAAGCATCTAGTTAAGATGAAGAAGTGGGAGGCAGCTTAGCAAGAAAGCTTGCATTGAGAAAGACAAAGTTAGAAAAAAAATACTTCAAAAAAACCCTTCCAATGTTACATAAGAAAAGTCAAAGAAACAAAGCTTAGTAGATCAAAGGAAAATAGAGACAGAGAAGAAGTAGGTGAGGTTGTAAAATTAATAACAACTCTAAAGTGACAAATAAAAGCTGGATTCACCAAAAGCAACATCACAAAAAAACCTCCAACAGTTTATACCTTCCAAAGGTGGCTGTGGATAAAAGCCAGGTGAGGAAAAAATGTAGTCCATACAGACTGACGGAACCAAGTTAACAGAGACAATGTCAAGAACGCAATTACCAAAGGAAGTTACTATAAGTTTTGTTTTTTTTTAATTATTGTTGGAGTTAATAGGAGTTAATAGAAAACAAATTGAAAACAAATATAGAACCATTTTTAGTAGAAGTGCGGCAGAATCTATCAGGCACTTGCAATCTGTAATTAGTTATTGGTATTATTTTTATACAGAAAAAAGTCATCAGAAATTGCCTATCCTTTCTGGCGACGTTAACATGTACTCATTAGGGCTACTCACTGGCTAACAGAACCCAAAGAAATAGAAATCCTGAGTGTCTAAACACACAGCTGTCCAGCAATCTCAGTTTATTTTTAAAAGTAAGGCAAGAACAAAAAGAAAGCAGCCAATGACATCTGCCTGGGTGTTTTAAAATAATTTTACATTTGCAAATGTAATTAAAAGATTAATTAAAATTGAATTTGCCTAAATTCCTATGACCTGAAAGTAAGCTTATGGGCAACCATCAGTAAAGACACAGATGCACTGAAGCAGAAGAGATGTATATACAAAAAGTCCTATTTAGTCTTTTTAAAAATCTCTATCTGTGATCTAAAAAGGGCAACACGTATCACATAAACGAAATTCCCATATAATAGGAAGTAGTTATGCGCAGAAGCACAGGAGAAGGAATCATAACCTTACTAGAAAATAACTTTTAGAAAATGAGAAGTTATGTAAATCAAAGTCCTATGGCCTGTAGTTTTAGAAAAGTGCTGACATCTGTTGGTGAACAACGGGAAGAACAGCTCAGAAGTCTCAGAACTGAGACTCCTGCAGTGGAGGGGTTGGGTCTTATTTGCATGCATGCTATACAACAGCTCAGATCATTTCTCCTTAAATGCTGCTACATTTTGAAGCAGGGGATGAGTGTAACACCACAGTTTTTCATTTGAAAAGAAAAAGAGGCCTGTGTCTAATGCTCTTTGTATGTGGACCATGCCAATCTACTATAGTCTGCAGTGATGTGGTAAAGTATAAGGAGAAACAACAACTTTCTGTCTTCTAAACTAAAAGGACTGTACAGGACTTGTTTTGCTATGTACTGTCAAGAGCAAGGAAAGCAAGGATAACAGGACAACTCACTGAAGCTGAGAATGACAAACAGATAGAGTATAACTCAACTGGCAGGCAGTGGCTGACATCCTTAATGGCCTAACATGGAAGTGTCACACAAACTAGCAGCATAGGGTTAGACGGATGAATATTTGTACCCTACCGTAGACTTCAAGGGTAGCACCACTGCTTGCAACAACAACAACAAAGTGCAATTCATATAAGCTGATCACCATTTCCTCCTTATTATGCATCATTATATTTTATAATGCAACCAGCAGAAGTATTACAAGCTATCCCTGATCTCTTAAATAGTGCTATTTTTCAACTGTGTATAAGCTACAGCTGAGCTGTGTTGCTCTCTGCCCGTCTTTTAATGGCTTTATGTCCAAACCTTGTTAACTCTAGCAAGTCTTTATATAAACCTATTCATAAACGTAGCAAGTTGCAGACCAGCATTAGTTAGGCTTTACCTCCTGCAAGGCTGTTCCAAATTCTTGCTGCAATTAGTTGTTTTGGAACACTATAGTGCTCGGGTTATTCTCTGCTATTTCAGATACTCATCTTGTCTTTCAGCAATAGCCTGAAAGCTATTGCCAAAATTTTCATTTTCACATCTCCTACTCGTACCCTTCAAGATCTGAAATCTTTCTTTCATACTCTCCCAACCTTGCTTAGTTACCACCTTTGACTTTCAAAATTATCTCTACTGTGCGACTTCTGAAAACAGGTCTGATATGACATTGAGGCTCCTTTCCAGTGTTGTGGTACTATAAACATGTCTTAAAGGAGTCTTAAAAGGCTTAAAAGAGGATACAGACTTTTTGTCTCTCTTGTGACCTGCCTTCCACCCTTACATAATCTAGTGAAAGCATTATGTCACTGCCATCACCTGAAACACCCAGTGCCTCTTTTCTATCATCTCTGCCCCTTTTACTATAAAGCACTCCATATACAACTCATTTTCAACTTTTGTCTATTGCACCTTAACAGAGGCCCTTCAACAACATCTAAGCAGTCTTTGAAAAGTTACTAAGAGACATAGCCTGCTGCACTGGGTTTAAATAACTTCTGGAAGAGTCTGCACTGCAACTGAGGGGAATGGCTGAAAATATATGAAATACAGAACACCTCCAAGAGATCTCCACTAAAAGACCTGCCTCCCTTTTTACTATTTATCACTTTCTTAAACTTGGTTCTACCATGTTTGGCAATTGTAGCTAATATGGCACCATTTCTACATACCATAATTTTTAAATGCTGGATTACGAAGTATACAACATACAGCTCAAACAGTACTAGTCCCAAACAGAAAATCCATTGCCTAACAAAAGGCAGATGACCAGCAAAAACCTAATTTAAACAAACACATAGTATGGTATTAGAAAATCTAGGTGGAAAGAGAGATCAGGGACCGGATAACTTCAGAGTGCAGAGAACTTCAGTGTTAGTGCTGACCAGGGAATGTACATGTAGTACCATACAGACTCATTAGTCAGGGGTCAGATGAAAAAGTGCCTCCATGTTTTTGCTGTCTCCACTAACAAGACCTGCTGGACCAGAACCTGCTTAGATGCTTCTCTCTGTGTACCCCAGAGGATCAAGGTCTAGGTTACAGCATGCGCAGAACCAGCTTTGTACCTCCTACAGACTTAATCTGCAACCAAATAATTCATCCATGGGAAACTGAATTAACAGCAGCTAGAAGCTCCTAGACCAAATGCACCCAAAAACCTGTTTCTTTCTCTCTCCCCCTTTCCTCCTACTTACTTCTCAATCTGAAACTGCACTAAAGTGTATTTTTGCCTGAGGCTGGAAAGCATGCCTTTTCAGAAGAAATCTGTAGATTTTGCAGTTTACATCCACCTGCTGAAGTAACTACAGGTTCCTTAATTAGGGTCTTTTACTACTGCTTTCCCTTGGCATCAGCAGTCATCCCTAAGAGTTCCAGAGTCCTTGTGCACTACGCACAGATCCAGGTGTACACCAGCACAGAACAACTCCAGCTTACATGCAGCCAGGACAGATGCAACATGCACACTCACAGAGAAACAGAACATGCTGCTGCCAAACCTTCTGAAGCCTTTTCAGGGACCCCTTCTAAACTTTGGGGTTGGCATCCCATAGGCCAAAGCCCTGAGACGCCAGTGGGGTTTGGAAAACCAAATCTGAAAACACTGAACAGCTGTCTGCGAGCGGCTTTCCTTTTACCTTCAGTTCTCGGTTTTGTTACCGAAGGATCAAACAACACGCTGAAGATGCAAACGCAGAAGGCGCACGACAAAGCAGGCACCCATCTTTCCCTCAGCCGCTCACGCCGGTGTGCGCGATGTCCTCTTACTTGGAGGCAGGCAGGCAGGGCGGCAGAGGGTCGGCAGGGGCCGCTGTGCGGCTACTCGCCCAGGGCCTGTCAGAAAGCGGGAGGACAGCGGAGAAAGGAAAGTTCAGGAAGGGCCAGGAAGGCGCCGTGGGGAGACGCCGCCCAACGTGGGAGGCACGCACAGCTGCGCAGGGCAGCCCGCGGCAGCCGGTATTAATGGCTTGCAGTGGAAGCCGAACGCGTTTTCCTTTCCTTATTCATGCCAGAAATGCTGGACAAGGTCGTGGTCTGATTTTACATCACTGGACATTGCAGATGATTTGGCCCAAAGTCGCACACAGCCTACGAGGTTTGTACCGACACCAAGTAAGGCTGGAACCTGGTCTGCTAATGCATCCCCCCGCACACTCTGGCAGCGGGTTGAGGCATAAAAACAATGGCATGACTTACTGCGCTGGAAATGTTCTAACGGGTAAGCCACGGAGCTCACGCCAGAAGTGCCCCAAGCACGTCTTCACCTTTTCTGGACCGTGGAAACAAGCTGTTTTTGAGCACAGGGTTCCTAACAGGATCCCCAGCTCGGCAACCCGAGAGATGCCCAAGCTCCCTAGGATGGATGCCCGTAGTCCTAGCTCGCTGCCTCCTCGCCTACTTCTACGACCTTTCCTGTAAATCATCTACCAGCGCGCGCGCGGGGAGAGGTGGGACAAACCATCAAGCCCGCACTTTTGCAAAGTACTGCTAACACTAAGGCAGCAGGAGCATTAAAGCGCGGCTTGGGGGAAAGCCCTCCCCCGGCGTGGAGTACAGTAAAGCAGAGCAGAGCGCGGCGGCTCCTCCTCCTCGCTGCGGCGCCGGGCACACCGGAACCCCCGGCACGCAGCGAGAGATGCGCGCGCCCGCCCCGCGTACCGAGCGCTCTAACAGCGCGCCCTCCCTCCTCTCCTAAATAAAGTCTGCCTCCTCCCGCCACGCAACGCCGGCCTGGTCCCCGCGCCGGCGACAGTCTCTCCGCCCCAAGGGGCGACGGGCACTTTCACCCCGGCCCCTGGCGTGGGCGAGCGCTTTGCGGCAGCCCGGCTGCCTCTCTAGAAACTTCTCGGTCCCTCCTTCTCCCCCTCCCCTTCCTCCTCCCCGCTAACCCGGGGTTGGCGCTGCGGCGAAAGCAGGAGGGAAGGCGCGCGCGGCGCCCGCCCCCGCCCGCGCTGCTCGGAGCCAGAGGCGCAGCGAGGCGCCAGCCCCAGCGCGGCGGCAGGCGGCAGGCGGCGGCCGGTACGGACCCCAGTGCGGACACCGCGAGGTGGCCCTTTCCCAGCGCAGCGGTGGCAGCGGCAGGCGGGATGACAGCGGAGGAGATGAAAGCGGACGGGGCTCCCTTGGAGGGAGCAGATATCACCCCTAAGCGGGATGAGGGCGTTCTCAAGGTACTGGGCGGCTGCGGTAGCCACTGCCTGCGCCGTCCCCCGTGTTGGTCGGGGGCCGGCGGGGAGGGATCCCCGCGCGACCGGGACGGGGGGGGTGCAAAGCAGCGCCCCGCAGGGCGGTGGCGGGGTGTCAGCCTGGCGCGGGGCCCGTATTCCTCCCGGCCTGCGAGCATGCGCTCCCTCCGGCGTCTTTCCCCGTGCCCGCCGCCGCCGGTCCCCCGGTTTGTCCCTTTCGCCTCAGGGCAAGGCCGTTACCGGGCTGCCCACCGCGCGGGAGGCTCGCAGCCCTCGTGGTTAAACATTAGCTGCGGCGTTGGGGGTGGCCGCCTTGGCCTGCGCAGGCGCCGCCCGCGTGCGGGGCTCCCCGCTGGGGCCGGGTGCGAGCAGGAGCCCGGGCCTCCCGCTGGGAAGCCCCAAGGTTACGACGGGCCGCGGGGGGAGAGACATTTTTCGCTGTCAGGCGTGGGGCAGGGAAAGTCGGGATGAACGCTCGCTTTGCCTGTCCCACAGGGTGCGATTCTGTCCCCTCCGCCCTCTGGTTTTGGGGGGTTCGGGTCCGTCCCGCCCCCCCCCTTCCTTGGCTGGGAATTCAAGATAGTGCCTTGGCAGAGCATGTGCATTTCGTGTACGCTCATAGCTGGTATCGATCAGCGCGCATCTCTGTGCTGTTTTACCTACCTAGAAGAGCCTGTCTTTACCAATCTGAAACCAGGGCTCTCCATCTTGATACCAACAGCTCCTGAAGCCTGAGATGGTGCGTTTCACGGTTGGGTCTGACATAAATGTAGTCAGTGACAAGAGCTGAAAAGGCTGCCCGTTGGTTCAGTTTCTTGGGGAAAACGAGCTGTTAACACGCAGCTGGTGAGGTCGTTGGTAGAGCTGACTGCAGAGCCAGTTGTGGTCACGGTTCTTGCCATGTGTTGAGAGTGCCGGTAGCTTGGCTTCTTTCCTTTGTATTTGCAAGTCGATTGGTAAGGGTAGCAGAATTTATACCGTGAGGGGGAGTTGCACGAACTTCCTCCTCTGTCAGATATTTTCAATTTCCATCTCTCTAGAAACTTCTTTAGCCTCTCTTAGAAGCCTTTTTTTAGTCACAGTGAAATTTGAGGCTTAGTGTTAGGAAATAAGAAAAGCAGCAGGACAGAATTCTAAAACAAAATTCTGTTTTTAACCTTTAGAGCCTTCTGGCTTTAGATTCTGTGTTTGTCATAGTGGTGCTGCCTACAGTTCAGGAAGGATGTTGGGGACCCCACTGAAAAATGTGTGCTTGGTTTCTATACCGCTTCCCATGTTTCTTGCTGTTCTGCTTTGGTGAGAGTTTCAAGCCATTGTGTGTAACATAGTATAAGGTTGGAGTTCTCAAATACATGGCTGCCCAGGAAGCTGCCTGGAGGTCTTTTGCATCTCGACTGCTTGAACATGGTAAAAGGCAGCTAGTATCTGTCTATTGAGTATAGTGCCCATCTTTTGATGATGGAGAAGCAGGTAATACTACCAAAAAAAAAAAAAAGGAGGAATACTGGCAAAAGGACTGAGGTTGTGTACATTTTCAAAAAAAAAAAAAAGTGAGATTACTAACCGTTAAGGCAAAAGACTGTAGAGGCCATGAAGTCCAGCCAGGGTGCCTCCAGGGATTTTATTTTTGTAGCAATTGCAGGATACACCTATTGAAACGAAGGGGTCTAACTCTGAACTAACCTACACCAATTTTGTACTAGGATTCCAGGAGCGTTTTTTTTTTTTCATTAGGTTTGTATCAGAATAGTATCCAGGGCTGTTTACCTGGTGTTGCTGAATGTGCTTGCACTATTTCTAGTGTAAGCATGTAAGCTTAGAAAGAAATATTTGTAATCACAATATGAACAGAAAAATCACGTCCCTCCATCTGCAAGGGAAATGTAAATGCTATTGAAAATAGGGCTGCCATGTTGAGTAGATGAAAAAAGTGAACCTTGAGTCTCCTGAAAATGAATTAAATGCAAAAGAACAATGTTGTATAAATACTGAAAATGAGATATTTGATATTTCATGTTGTATAACTTGATATGACACTTCCAGAATCTGGCATTTGGAAAAGCTTAGTAAATTTTCAGTAACTGCAGTTACTATTTCAAAGTGACTTTAGATTGGCTGCTTTAACACTACTAGTTTAGATCAATTTTTTTATATATGTCTATGCATGATATAGTTCAGGTTGGTTACTAGGTTCGCATCATTTTCATATATGTTTCCTTTTCTCTGTTCAAGGGGTTGCTTAAATTTTGTTTTCTTTGGTGAAAAAGATCACTAGATTGTCTTAGCTTTGTAATGCTAATTGCTGTAGTAAAGAGGTGGTGGAGGGTGAGGGTAGGGTGTGCAGAGTGAGGTAACAGCATCCCTGTTCACACTGCGTTCACTGNTCCCCCCCCCCCCCCACCGTGTCCACTGAGACATTTTAAGCTTGTTAGGAGTCTGACAGAAGCAGTCCACTTTAGCCTTGGCTTTGGGTAGCAAGTACTAGCATTTCAGTAATATAGTCACAGGAAGGGGAGAGGCAAAGTACGAGATTGACCGTGACTGGTTGTAAGAGATTGAAGTTTGGGAATAAGATCCCAAGGGTCTGCTTCCTTCGCTGAAAGACATGATTGATACAGCAGCATGACATTCTCATAGCTTTTCTTTAAAGGAGGGACACCAACCTATATTTCTGTATAACCACCCTCAAACAGATGTTTATCTTTTATGGACAGTATGATGTTTTCCAGCTCTGTGTAGATGCAAGTAAATAGGGTCCTCCATTAGTTCCCTTTTGCCTAGCTAAAGTAGTGCAAAACTTTGGATTGGAGCTAGATGGTTTCAATCAGTATTGGAGAAAACTCAAATTTGAACTTCAGGAATTCTGTTACTGGCAAGGCTTTATATGAGGATACGTGAATATTCTCACATATTAGAGAGATGCCCTATAAGATGCGTATTATTCTCTGTTTTCATACACATTTCAAATAAATACCAGAGAGGCTGGGTAATCTTGCTTTTTCTATAGTATAGACTTGGTTCCTAGTGGCCTTGTTAGCTAAACTGGAGAATCTCTTGACAATAAAATCAAATAATTGCACTTGTATGCGTGAAGTAGGGGTGCTGGCAATCCATGTCAGGGTTGTGAGGAGACAAAATTAATGTAATACAATAATTCCTAAGTGTTATTGTGTTGGCTGCTAGAACTAATCTGCACTGGGGTGAAACCCTGTTAACCTATGCTTAACTGTCAGGTTTAACTTGAGTAATCTCAGATTACTTGTTGCAATAGACATTGTATGGAAGGAAGGAATTAGTATGTTTTCTTGTTTGTGCTTTGCCTAGAACACTGAACTCGGGGGTAATGATACAGTGGTGGTGAGGAAAATACTTGAATAAAGCAAACAAAAACCCAACTGCTTAATGCTTTTTCTGGTTAAGTTTAAAGATCATACAAAATATTGTCGAGGAAATTTAAGTGACATTGGTAACTATAGATGCTGGATTTGTAAAATGGTGCCAACTGTTGACAGTTAAATTATCGTATCACAGCAGAGTCCTCTTGAGGTTCCTGCATTTGAAACACTACTAATCTGTAGACAAACTGGTCAGTCCATTTCCTGATAACAGAAGCAAATCTGCAAATCCCTTATTGACTGAAGATGGTAGTGCATGTACCTTAAGTAAATGGAATTAATGTCCAATAGGCAGATGTGGTTTTCATCATCTTAGTGTTGCTTACTGTTTTTCTCAGGTTGTCAAGAGAGAAGGCAGTGGTAAAGAGTCTCCAATGATAGGTGATAAAGTGACTGTCCATTACACAGGATGGCTTCTTGATGGCACAAAATTTGACTCCAGTCTGGACAGGAGAGACAAGTTTTCATTTGACTTGGGGAAAGGTAATACCTTACGTTTAGTTTTGATCAGTCTTGGTAATATTGAGATGGAGTTTCCTTTCATGTGTGGCTCCTTCACATATTAAATTTGCTATTTAAACTTGTTGTCCATTTTGCCAGTGTCCATTTTGTTGATTGTTTTTTGCAGATGCCTCAAATTCAAGAGTACTTAATTGTGACTGTACACTGGGACAGGGTGCACAGATGCTGGGACAGGGTGTGCAGGGGCAGCTGTCAGCTGCAGCTGAAGAATGAGGAAACGTATTCCTTCTTTCCCTAAATACCCAAATTAACCCAAAGCTGAATGTTGAAGTAAATCTCTTCATTATCAAAAGCCTTCATTTTTTTGAATGCAAAAATCCAAACATCCTAGTTCAGTGAATCTTAGTACTTAATCTATGTTTTTCACTGGCAGTTCTCTACCTGCTGCTTTTGTATTTGGGAGATAAATTCTGCAATGTCCTGAAATTTGGGATGGTATGAAGTTTACCAAATAATACAGGACTAATAGGCTGGCTTCTTGATTGAGTTAAAAGGAGCTGCAAGTAGGAGAGCTTGAGTGAGAGGATTTTGTTACTTGAGCTTCCAGCTTCTGTCGGCTTCTGGTTTTAGAAGGGATACTTCTTCCCCTTTCCTCCCCCCTTTTGTTGCAAGTATATGTAAGTTCTAGTTACCGCTTGTGCTGGTCTTTGTCAACTGATAAAGTACAGAGAGAAAAGGCGGTTGTTTTCAAAATACAAGTAGACAATCTCTCACCCTAAGACCTTCCTCTTTGAAGAGTTTATTGTTATTTCCTTGTGCTTGAGATTGTGCCAGGCTCTTCAGGCATGGTCTGTGTCCAGATGACTTGTATTCTCTATGAGAAAGGAAGTAAGGGGAGGAAAAGAATTACAACATCTAGAATGAAGAAACTTAGCCAAATTTGGGTGCTTAGGTAACTTTGTAACTTGATTATGGTTAAAAGTGATGTACGTAAATCAGAATGAGCATGTCTTTTAGTATTTCTGCTGTCTTAGGGTTTGTATACTGGAAGCAATGATGCTCGGTTTCAGATCTGATGATGTCTTTCATGTGTGCCCAGCAATCATGATTGAAACTTGACTTGTACAGGTGAGGTGATCAAAGCATGGGACATTGCTGTGGCAACTATGAAGGTTGGTGAAATCTGTCGGATTACATGTAAACCAGAATACGCCTATGGCTCAGCTGGGAGCCCACCGAAGATACCTCCCAATGCTACACTGATTTTTGAGGTAAGTGAGATATAGTCACTAAAACTGTACACTTGGAGAAGAAACAAAAATCATATTTCACGGTAGAAATGGTGTGATATAGTATCCTTTTAAACAGGAATCTTAGGCACTTAAAACCTGTGAAGTTTCCACTTTCTTTAGTCTTCCTCCTATGTTTTCTTTTTATTTTAAAATAAATTTTTAAAATTCTTTTAGGAAAAAAAAACAAAAAAAAATACAATGCCAGCATGGCTCCTTTGCAAGTGCCATCACCACACCAAAACTGCGTACAAGTTGCCATACAACAAAAAACCCTTTTTTTGTACGTACTTGCCTCTAAAACTGGTGCTGAAAGATTTAGTAGCTGTCTCATCACCACTTCAGCATTTAGAGGCTGTCTGTTGGTTATGACCTGAAATAATGGATCTCCTATGGTTTTTTTGTTTTTTTGTTTTCTCCATGATTCTTATTTAGCACACTGGGGTGGGGGTGCAAAAAGAAATGGGGAAACCTGTAATGTCATCAGCAGGATGTTCTGGAGTGATTTAGCTTGTTTCACACAGACTAAATAGAAAGACTAGAATTGTATTTGGTATTAGGAATCCATCAAAATACTAAGTGGAAGTACTCTTTGTGCAAGTGCGTATTCAATTCCTTTTGCATTCCACATAGCTTTAGTTCAATGTCGTGAACTTCCACAGCAATAGCTTGAGCTTCTTTTTATTTTTTTATTTTTTTTATTTTTTTTAAACAAGGTAGTTGGTCTAAACAATGCCCATTATATTTGCTTGCTCTTTTGTGTGTGCTGTTTTTACTACTGTTTTACTCAAAGATAGGATACCAAAACATTTTTTTCTTAAATTTGCAGCCATCAGACAAAATTTCTTTTGTGACTTGACTGTTTTTCCATCTTGTCTTTGTACTCCCACTTCAAACTATGTCTTGCATTAGAGACTTGGAAGACCATGTGAAAAAGTTTCAGGCTGGATAGTAATCTCTTGCATTAACACCAGATCTTAAAAATTCTAAACAATTTGTTGCAGCAACAATTCTAGATAAAAGGTGGGCCAGATCATGATTTTGTTGTATTTGCAAAATACCGTATTTACATTTCTTTCTCAGTGACTAAAGAGTTTGGTCATTTTGGTTTCTTCTGTAACTTTCTCTTGAAGATTTTTTTTTTCTGAAATGATCTCACAATACACAATGACAAGGCACAACTAGAGGGGAGAGTGTAAGAGAAGTAAAATGAGAACATTAGCTATGTTCAGTCATGCAAGGAAGAATGATACAGACGTTTTGAAACTGTTGTCCCTTGGCAAAAGAGTAGGAGGATGAAGAAATAGGTTCAGAATAGTTGAAGTCGGAGCTGAAAAGATATTCTTGAATTTGCTTTAATATTGCAGGACAAAGATTTGGAATGTTTTGGGCTCAATTCCAAGGCATTAAATTTGATCTGAATTTGACCATAGATGGAATTAAGGGTGTGTTCAAGATGTGAGGGAAGGATTGCATCTTTTATATTTGTCTTTCCTGCTCCTTCTCTCCGTGCATTACTTACAACCCCTACCTACCACTTGTCTTCAGATACACTGACACTACTGGTGATTCAACACATGCTAGACTCTAGCGTGACAGCGTGTGATGGCTGCAGATCAGTATAGTGGTACTGCAGAGTGGCAACTGAAAGCCAAGTCTTTATGGCTAGTCTATTCAAAAGGTACTTTCCTACATATTAAAACAAACAAACAAAAGACTATCCCTAATTATGCCTGCAGACATTAGCAAAAAATAGGCCATGGTGACCATGAAGTAGCTGAATTTTATATCTTTGGTGATAGGAGGAAAGCTGCCACCAAAACTTCAACTCTAGATATGGAGGTAGCAGACTTGGAGTCCATCGGTGTTGGTCACTTTTTAAGTACCACCTCTTAAGAACACAGGAACAAGCAATTCCAAGATGTTGGAAGTCAAGCAGGCGGGGCAGAAAGCCAACCTGGCTGAGCAGGGATCTTCTTCTAGAGCTTAGGCAGAAAAAGAAAGTATATGGACACTGGAAGCAAGGTCAGGCAACATGGGAGGACTACAGAGATGCTGTTTGCCATTGTAGGGAGAATATTCATGTGGCCAAAGCTCAACTGGAGTCAAAGGTGGCCAGTACTGTGGGGGACAATAAGCGGGGCTTTTTAAATATGTTAACAGCAAAAGGAGGACCGGAGATAACATTGATCTGTTATTCGATGAGGATGGTCACCTTGTAAATAGCGATGTAGACAAAGCAGAGACGTTTAATGCCTTCTTCGCCTGTGTCTTCAATACCGATGATGGGCTCTGGGACCCCTGGAGCCCTGAGGTGGGGGACTGTGACTGTGGTAACGATGAGCTCCCAGCCAAGCCCGAGCTTGTGTGGGATTTGCTGCTCCAGCTGGATGCATGTAAGACTATGGGGCCCAATGGCGTTCATCCCAGGGTACTCAGAGAGCTGGCCGATGTCATTGCGAGACCGCTCTCAATTATTTTTCAATGGTCTTGGGACTCTGGAGAGGTCCCAGTTGACTGGAAGCTGGCAAACGTTGTTCCAGTTTTCAAGAAGGGCAAGAAAGAAGACCCTGGTAGTTGCAGGCCTGTCAGCCTGACTTCAGTGCCTGGTAACACTATGGCAAAGATTATTCTGGGAGTTATTGAAAAACACCTGAAAGACAATGCAGTCCTTGGTCACAGCCAGTACAGGTTCATGAGGGGAAGGTCCTGTTTAACAAACTTGATTTCCTTTTATGACAAAGTTGCCCACTTAGTTGACCAAGGGAAGCCAGTTGATGTCATCTTTTTGGATTTCAGCAAAGCTTTTGATACTGCTTCTCACCGTACCCTTCTGGACAAAATGCCCAGCATACAGCTAGATAAATACATAATATGATGGGTGAACAACTGGCTGATGAGTC
>VXAL01010449.1:34209-44944 GCA_013399475.1 Chauna torquata | reverse complement strand
TATTTTTTTACGATTCTATGAAAAGGGCTATTAAAGGAGACAAGAGTGTTTTTTTTTTTTTTTTTTTTGCTGTAGTCCCTGAGTATTGTGGCTCATGTAAGCTTTATTCAGAAGGCAGTCTCCCAGTTCTTCCAGTTAAAGGATCTAATCTGTAGTATTGGGAGACCAAAGTTGCTGGAGAAAAAAAGCCATAAAGGACAGAATTGTCATCTCCTCAGTAGGTTTCCATTCAGTATCTACTGAATATAGCATCTTCATAGTCTTCACTATCTAATATCTTACAGGACATTTACTAAGACAGTGGCTGTCCGAACAGCTATGGTTTCGAAGAACTCTGGAGTACAAATTCCATGAGTTACTGAATTGATGTGATAAGAGTAAATGCAAGGCTTTTCTTCCCTCCACAGATAGAGCTGTTTGAGTTTAAGGGGGAGGATCTCACTGATGATGAAGACGGTGGCATTATCCGAAGAATCCGCAAAAAAGGGGAAGGCTACTCAAAGCCCAATGAGGGTGCTCTTGTAGAGAGTAAGTATATTACACAAATAGCAAATGAGTTTACTGTAGGGGAGGGCAGAACTTTTTTTCCATACCTACAACAAGAGGGGAAGTAGTTCTGGCATTTGTTGTTGGAGTGAAAAACTTGAATGAATGGGGGCGGAAGGGGTTATTAACTTTAGCAGCAGCAGTTGTATTTGCTGCCAGTAGCTAACATGCATACATAACTATTAGAAGAAAAATGACTGGTTAGGAAGGAAGGTTTGGCATTACCTGTATTACCTGTGCTACCTGCCCCTCACCATACACAGTTACCTTCTGATTTGTCTCTGGCTTGTTCTGTTTTTTGTTACCAGTCCAGTTTGAAGGTAGATATGGAGATCACGTTTTTGACAGGCGGGAGCTGCGGTTTGAGATTGGAGAAGGTGATAACTATGATCTTCCTCATGGTCTAGAGAAAGCAATCCAGAAAATGGAGAAATCTGAGGAATCCATTTTCTATCTCAAACCCAAGTAAGCTGTTTCTGATCTTTTGATACTTGAAGGGCTTATTCTAAGCATCTGGTGAGAATGGTGTTTTCTGTTCCAGTGTTTTTCAGCTATTTTCAGCGCTGTAGTAAAAACTTGATCAGACCTAAAAATTTGATATATGGAGAGTACGAAGCTAAGGTTACTTATCCACTAGGTTGTGAAGTAGTAGCACTGAAAAAGAAATTGACTTACGTCTCTATATAGTGTTGATCCCAGTGAATAGTAAAGCAAATCCTGTTGCTCTCTTTAACATACATTCATGTGACCCCTCTTAAAACAGTATTTACTGTACAGCAGTGCATATAAAGATACCTTGATTAAAGAACAGCCTCAGAATAGGGAAACATCTCATAAGCCTTCTGAGCAGCACTATGTGATAAGATGTGTAGTCTTCAGGTGAGATGATGTTAAAAATATCTGAAATCCTTTGCCATTAGAAAATGTTTGCTGGTATTCTTAAGCAATTTGGAAAAAGACATTGAAGATTTCTGTGAGGTTTAAGGCAAAGTTCTGTCCAAACCTTGGATCATCATAGTTGTTCTTGGTCTCAGAGAGCTCTAACTCAGAGGTATGAGTGCACAATGTTGTAATTTTAAATGTTCTTAAATATAAGCAGAATTTTCCCCTTATGGTGTGAACACATCTAAAATAAATGGAATTTGCAGTGATTGTTTCCATCAAACTTTAACGTATGTTTTTGTTTTTAAGTTTTTTAAACTGGAACTGAATCTGACAGGAAAAAAAGCAAAGCAGTCTTATGTTGAGGTGCACTTTCCTGCTAGTATGCAGTTTCTTACTGGAGTTTCAGGGCAGAACCTTTCTACAGGCATTTACTGTTAATGAGTGGATTGGCACTATCTTAAGTGTACTGCTGTTCACTTAATCTCTGTATATTGCTGTCATTGCTTTTCTGAGAATAGTTAGAATAGAATACAGATGTTCTGAAGGAAATAGGCAGTCTTGGATTATAAATATAAAGCAAGATGTGTATAACTTAAAAGTGTATTCTTTTTTTTTACTTGCTAGGGAGAGAACTTGCTTTACCTTCACGTAAAGAACAGCAAGCCAAAAAAAAAAAAAACCTAGAAACTGGTAGCCTGGAGATTAGCAAAATTAATCATGTTTTTTTCTAGCTCTCTTCTGTCTTGTGCTTGCTAATTTTGGAAAAGTACCTGGAAGCCTTTATGTCTTGCAGTAATGCTATATAGGCAGATTTGCATGTTTTTTTGCCTCTGGCTTCCTATGTAGAGATCATGGTTGTCTGGGTAGTTTTGGAACTTTTTTTCCTCCCAATGTTACAGCTATGGTTTTGGAAGTGCTGGGAAGGAGAAATTTCAGATCCCTCCAGATGCAGAACTACAGTATGAAGTGAAACTCAAAAGCTTTGAAAAGGTGGGAACAAGAAATTAAGTTTCTAACAGATTGGGAGGCGGGGAAGAAGTGTGGGTGCAGCTTAAACAAGGACAATGGAATCCTTGAACTTTTGACCTGAAATAGGGATGCTGCTGTTGTAGGTGGTGGTGACACTCTGGGAGCTCTTAGGTGAAATTATCCTTCTTACTGGATCCCTGTCTGTTGCTCTTAGTGTCTCTCCTGCTCTAGCTCAGTTTCCAGTAGTAGTGCAAAACTCTGCTTTTCCAAGTTTATCTCTACTGTTATTGAGAAGTAGCATAGCCTTGCAATTTCCCTAGAAGTTACATCATTGTCTTGAACTGTTCCTGTTTGGATAGGCTAAGGAGTCTTGGGAAATGAACACAGAAGAGAAGCTGGAACAAAGCTGCATGGTGAAGGAGAGAGGCACTCAGTACTTCAAGGTAAATTGCAATCCCCAAGTAACAGCATTTCTTAGTCCATGTTATGAACTGATAATGATGATCTACAGCTTTGCTCATTTCAGAGTGGCGTTCATGGTATTTTCTGTGTCATCCTACAGGGAGGACTAGGGGGAAGGTGTCTGAAAAAAATAGCCTCAGAGTTGCAATATCCAAATACTAGCTGCTCTGCAGGTGGTTAGTTGTCTGTGTCAGAGCTGTTTGTTGTATCTAGAGATAACTTCAGAGCATACATTGAATAGTGGCAAGGTTACAATATTTTAAGTTCCTGCTGTGGGATGGTGCTGTGAATGAACAACTTTCATTTGGATAGGGATGTGTGGAGAAGCAGTGTTTCAAACAATTTGATGAGCAGGAGGCAGACTTTATCATGATTTTCATGACATAGCAATAGTTGTACTGTTTGAAAAAGCCCCATCTTCCTTGATTTGTATCAGGTAGTTGAGAGTAAAGTATCAGTGCTGGTCTGTAAGCCCCAGCTTTAGTGTGGAAACCAGTAGGTAATTCCTTAAGATTTTCTGATCCTGTGCAGTAGTGATATACTATGACAGTAGTATGATGATAGAAGTTATTTTCTGATTACTCTGAATTAATTTTTCAGATCTATTGCTCAAGGTAAGCAGAAGGGGCAAGGGGGAGATAAGTTATTGTGATGAGCTGTGTGAAAATTAAACTGCCTTGTTTACAGGAGGGGAAATACAAACGGGCAGCATTACAATATAAGAAGATCGTGTCATGGCTGGAGCATGAATCAGGACTCTCTGATGAGGAGGATACAAAAGCCAAGAGTTTGAGGCTTGCTGCCCACCTTAATCTAGCTATGTGCCATCTCAAGCTGAAGGAGTACTCCCAGGCTTTGGAGAACTGCAACAAGGTAGTAGGGTTTATTCATTCTTAAGCTGCTCAAGCAATCTGACAGTTTATCTCTTGCTTTAATGATTTTGAGGGATACCAGGCCATGTGGTGTTTGAACTTTATCATCAGTTGGCAGTTGGGTAGTACCAAATACACAACATAAAAATATCCGACACCTTATGTTCATAATTATTGTATTTGGAATATCTTTTACTAACTTGCTGGTACATTAATTAAGAATATTTGAGCATTTAGAAATTAGAAACCGGGAGACATGATGAAGGTAGTAATGTTGGTAAACGTCTGACAAAGAGCTGGGATAGAGCCAGGGCTGGTTCTCTGTCAAATGACCTACCGTATCTTTTTCTACTTCTACTGTATTCAATTCAATTTATTAGTAAGCCCTGACAAGACTGAAAATCAGAAGGTTCAGTTTCTAGCAGTTGCTGATGTTCTGACTGCATATTATTTTAAAAACAAACCACTCTTTTCAAATGCTTCTTTTTTTTTTTCATTATTTTTTTTAATGCAGGCACTTGAATTAGATAGCAGCAATGAAAAAGGCCTCTTCCGGCGTGGAGAAGCCCATTTGGCTGTCAATGACTTTGAATTGGCCCGGGGAGATTTCCAGAGAGTGATACAACTCTATCCAAGTAACAAAGCTGCCAAAGTGCAACTAGTAACTTGTCAGCAAAAAATACGGGAGCAGCATGAGAAAGAGAAAAAGATGTATGCCAACATGTTCCAAAGGCTTGCAGGCAAAGACTTAAAGGTAAGTAACACTACTCCAGAAGACCACAAGAGGTGATATCATGTGTTAGGCAACAAATAGAGTTTTGGGTATTCAGATTACTTTTCATACAGTGGGAGAGCATTCAAGTAGCTGCTTCTGGGGGGAAATAATGGAATTAGGTAACATCAAAATGATTAAGCCGTCCTGTTTGAACAAGACAGCTAGGAGTATCAAGGATGTTGCACAAAATGCTTTCAGTTATTTCAACTGATTCTGCAACAGAGCAATGTTAATCAGAAGGCAATTGAAGTGATGAGATGAGAACACAATAACGTTCAAGAACTGAAAAAAAGAGCCTTTTTTCTTGAACTAACTGTGCTAAAGAAGAGTCTGTTCTGGTGCCTAGGTGGCCAATCTGCTGAGACTTTATGCTTGTTGTACAGATAATGCTGAGCAAAACCTTGAATTGTCTTGCTGCTCATTGAGACATTTAAGATGGAGAGTATCAACCACATCTTAATGTCACAGATCAAACTGTCAGATGCTTCATAATTAAACTGTCAGAAGATTCATTCTACTGGTTTTGCTACTAACTTTTCACTAGAATTTTAGTAAATACTAGTTCAGTTAACGTGTACTCAAATATTGGCATTATTGTAACAAGGTCATATCGACTAGCAAGAAACATTTGAAGTTACTGGTGCAGATCACATGTACGAAGAAAATGCTCTGTTTTTCTTAAATTTGATGGTCCAGAAGGACTAGGTAAATCTGTAACTTCCAAGACAGTCTGATATAAATCCCAGATTTCAAATTTTCTCAGTAACATTGGGGAGTACAGAAATTTGCCTCTCATTAGGTTATTTTCACAGATCTCCAACTTCCCAGAATACAAATGGAGATTCTAAAAAATGGTCAGGTATTGGTATGTCGGTTTCCTGTGGTGAACTATGTGAGTCTGTCCTGGGACCCAGTATCCTCAGATGAAAAGAGTGTACCTGACAACTCAGTCATCTCAGACTGTTTCAGCTGACTATTTCCTACATGAAACACTTCACAAACTTCTCTTCCTCAGCCCCTCCCCCAGTCTTTCAAAATGAGATGCATATGAAATCAAATTTTCTCCCAGAGGTAATGGTAGATATATTCCATGCTTCAGCTCCTACTCTGCTAAAGTAGTCATACACTAGGATGGGGGGGGGAATCACCCTTAACTCGATGGTGGGCAAGCTGTTCTGGATTTGTTTTTATTTGTTTTGTTTTTTGTTAGTTTGTTTTGCTTTTCAAAGAGTAGCAGTAGTTTTGTGGATATGGTTCTCCTCATGGAGGAGTGTAAACAAACACACAAAGGCAGACATTCCCCACTGATTCTGCAAGGAAAGTGGCATTGTCTATGAGTAGGGTAGTTATGTACCTGGCTAAAGCAGCCTAATGTCAACAACAGTCCTTGCTTACTGGATCCTGGGAGAAAGTATTCTGTCCTTTTAGACACTGTTACATGTACCTATCCAATGCCTTGTTTTTGTTTTTTTTTTTTAATTAAAAGTCTGAGCAAGATAAAGATACAGCAACCAAACTAGAATTATTTCACTGTTAGGCATCTTCACATGTGAAATTGTAGGTTTTAATTGCTAGTTGTCTGGCTGTGCCGTGCAGGTTCCTTCCAGGTAGCACAGCTTCTGGGAGTCCGGTATCTTTCCCTAGGTGTGGCACATGGCAAAATCTGCCGTTCAAAGAGGAAGAGCAGACTGCTGAAACAAGCTTTATCCACTGAAAGTTTGAAAGGGCTGTCTTCACACTTTTCAAAATGTATACCTCAGCCCCTAAAAAAGACAGTTGATGGAGTCCTGTTCTTCTCAAAAGGCAGATTCATGGTCTTTGCAGACCACTAGAGGCACTGCAAAGACAGCACACTTTGTTCCAATTTTCCCGTCTACTTTAGGATAGAATCAGCTTTGTTCGTTCTTCTCAGTATATTGTCAGATAATGTTGGGAATTGTCATGTTTGGTTTTTTTTTTTTTTATGGGAGCCATCTGGCCTATT
Source organism: Chauna torquata (assembly GCA_013399475.1). Lineage (NCBI taxonomy): Eukaryota > Metazoa > Chordata > Aves > Anseriformes > Anhimidae > Chauna > Chauna torquata. The sequence goes on along the minus strand of VXAL01010449.1, from coordinate 38,451 downwards.
TCAAATTTGTGTGGTTTCATATGAAAATGGATCTATGGAATATGGAACTGTAAACGAAGGACACTTAGTCCCCAGGTCAGTCTTGGGGATTTTTCTTGCAAGAAAACGTGTTTTCCTATTACTTCATTTTTCTTGTCTTAGTCTAGCTCAAACAGTTTCTCCATTAGTAGTGGTGGGAGAAGTTCAAGAGTTTGAGAGGAAAGGGTTTGTTTAGCCAATGTCTTCTGATTCCTAAGGATGCAGTGTGGACTATGGTTCTGAAATTCCTGACATCTGCATATCTAAATGGTTTGCTGAAGTGTGACAGCCACTCGTGTGTCAGTAGTCCTTCCCTGAATTTGAATAATCTGCATATGTAGAGCATGAATTTTTAATAGTCAGGATGTTTATCACCATATCTTAAGCCCAAGAGTGCTAGCTAACACTTTTTCTGTGGAGAGGAGACTTCACGGATGCTTCCAAGGATGAAAGGTTGACCTTTGGCTGGATGTTTTTTGGCTGCATTTTCATGTTGCAGCTAAGCTTATTTAACGTTTTAATTTAATGATTCTGCCTCTTTTTTCCCTTCCCTCTCCCACCAGTGCATGCTTATCTCCATGCTTGTTCTAGTCTGGTTCTCATCTAACCGTATAATAAAACAGATGGTGCTAGGCTGACAGGTGGAGTAGCAATTTCATTGCAATATCTTCTGAGATGAGTAGCACAAGACATTTCTACCTCCCTTTACTGTGTTTGAAAATCATTGCAAGGTCAGTATGTGTAAAAAGTAGGATATGTCCTATTGTAAAAACCGATGTAGGGCCATCACCACATGGCCCTCTGCCTTCTGCACCTTTTTAAGTGGACCAGAAGATAGAGCAACTGCTTTTAGAGCAGCCACCTTGTCAGATTAGATTTTCTTCCAGCTGACCTTGTAGAGGACATCCAAGTGACTTGCTGAGTTGAAGCTGTTCTTCATGAAACTAAATGACAGATATTTCTTCCTAACTTGAGTCCAAGTGTGCCTCTTACAAGTTGGTAGAGGGGGCAGGGCCTGGGAATCACTGAGATTGAATCATACTGAAACATAAGCAGGAGAAAAGGAGTTCTGTGTAGAGGCTTCCTAAATAAGTTTCAGTTTGGAAGAACCTTTTTAAGAGTGTTATGTGGCAATCATGTACGTAACCATATTATGAATTATAACCACCTAATACTGGTATTACTTCTCAGGCTACTCTAAACTGCTTCTGGTTTCTTAGATATGGAAAAAATGAAAAGGAATTTTCAGCTTCTCTTAGCTGAAGGTCTTAATGTCATAGTTCAGTCTTGCAGGGAGACAAGGTGTCCTAGTGATAGGCACCAAATGATGTTTGTGGTATTGTCTGCAAATTCTAGCAATTTTGTATAATGAAACTTTTTTTTTTGTCTGTTTAGTCAGCTACTACTCTTCAAACCAGCCACACTGAAGATGCAGAAATGAAAGATGAGCAGAATGGAGTTGAAGATAAATCAGAAGTTGACACAGAAGCATAAAAACAACCCCTATTCCATTAGTTTTGTAAATGAAAGAATTTCCAGTGAATTAGACCTTTATTTTTCTACCTGGTTGGACAGTGGCTTCAGAGGAGCAGAAGCTGAGGCCACGATGCCACAGTCAATTACAGCTTTGTATGTCTGTGAAAGAAGCTGAGTGGCAGCATAGATCTGTTTTAATCCTAGGGACTTTATTTATTCATGCAGCCTCTGTTACTGTTTGGGTTCTGTCTGGATTTACTCTGCTTGGTTTATTTGCGTTTTGCCATTGGTGTTTGTCTTTCTGGTTCCAGCTCACTTAAATTTAAGAAGCAGAATCTGGGTTTAAAAAAAAAAATCAAGGAAATTAAAGTAATTGACCTTTTCCAACAGTCTTCATGTGAAATTTGAGAACAAATCAGCACTCCCCATTCTTCTGCCTTGGCATTGTCCCCTTCCGCCATTAAGTGTTGTAAGCTTCCCTGTATATCTCCTCTTTGCAAACTGCTGAAGCTGAAGAGTGAAGTCACAGCTTAAGTAATAAAGCTCCAATTAAACTCAAGGAAACAGAACTTTTTGTGGGTTTTTATTGGAATTTGCACAAAATTGATAGAACTTATTGTCCTGTAGTCATTCACCATTTTCTCATCCACATAGCTGTAGAGTAGCCACAGTATGTTTTTCCTCTATGGTTGATTCATTGTCATTTAAAAAAAATCTTCACAACTGCTACAGAATTACTTATTTGCAAATGAAAAAATGTTGCTCAAAATTGTACACAAAGCAAATCAGTAACCTATGTATATAGAACCTGTTCATATTGCTACATTCCTCTTTCCCCCTCATGTTGTATGTCTGGACCAGAAAAATACCATTGATTTATACCCAAAAGTGACTGTCTTTAAAGAGAAAATAAGTGATAATAGTTAAATATGTTGCAAATGTTTATAATTCCTAATGAACTACAAACTTCTGAGAGAGTCTAGTTTCTTGTTATCCTCATCTTGCAAGAAAGCTATTTAATATTCTCCTACTTCTTTCTGCAGTATGTCTTTGGGGAAGGGGGGGTGGAGAGTGTTGTGTGGGGTGTTTGTTGTGGTGTCACACCCCACCCCCCCAGGTATGGAATGGAGTATTCAAACTTACCTTTACTGTTTGTGTTGTTGTGTAATGTTAAACTCAGCATCTCTGTCCTGTTCTGAAACCCCTCTAGTAGCAGGGACAAATTTTTTGCCTGCTCTACAGAAGGAAGGTAGTCTTACCTGTTCCTTTGAGATTCAAAAATGGACTTCTGCATTGAGAAGGATGTCTTGTCTTCCTATGGCCTGGACTTGCATGTATATTGCAAAGAATATCCCTGTTTTAAACCTGATTATATCTGAATTCTCAGTTTGAATTTCTGGTCTCCTTTGCTGAGACAAAAATACTGTGTGAGCACTTATGGGTATTCCTGTGGGACTGGAGGATCCTAGTACCTGACTCTGCAGGAGAGTTAGCTTGGGCTTGGCAGCTGTATAACTGAACTATTACTAAAGTGGTAAGCCTGACATGCTGGCCTGCCCCCAGGCCCAACGTGAGAAGTCCAGCTGCTGCTGGGATGGAGCTAGCTTATGGATCTGTGAATTGCATTGCTTTCTGTATGATTAGCAATGCCTTAAGGTTCTTCAGGGTGGGAAGAGATAGGAGAAGAGGCAGGATAAAGTGCTTGGTAGGTCATCATATTTAAGGAAATCCTGTTTTCCTTGACTATCAAGGACTGGTTTGATTTGCTTAGGAAAGTCTTACCATGACCAGATAATGCAGGTACTTTTCATGAGTTCTGACTTTGTAGTACCAGCCCTGCATATGTGAAAGTTGCTTTACCTTGTACCAAAATACAACTACCTCTAAATGGAACATTAGAAATGGGTTACGAGATGTCAAGAACATCTGTCAATTGAAGTTAAAAGAGAAGACTTCATAACAAAAACAGCAATTGGAATCAGGCTAAGAAAAAAGGTTATCATCACTTCTGGTCCTACAAAAGAAGTTTATGGGTTTTTAATGCCTATCAAGACCTGGGAAGAAGGAAAAACAGAAATATTTAATGTATAGTTTTCTTTAGAATGCTCATTGAATTAAGATCAAAAGATCCATACCACTTACCTCCTGTTGTTTTATTGAATGTTTAGGAGGAAAAGACATGCCCTTCTGGCTGCACACTGGTAAACATGTCTGAGTAGCTCAGTGGAATCATCTTGACAAATGCAAGATGTGTGACAGAATGAGAAACATGGGGAGAATTTTAAAAAGACACTAAAACTGGAGCATTCCAGGCTCCCATCTCATTTAGTCATGCAACTTAGATAATAGGAAATCTCTGTGGCTCTTTTATCAGGTACACCTCTTGAAGGAAAGAGAAAGAAGGATTCTTAAACTTCAGCTGTAGCTGGTAATGCTAATGATAAAAAGAAAGCATTATAATTTGTATTGTGAATCAGACAATGAACAGATGTGCTTTGTAGAGTTTTCTTAGGAATGCAGAATAATAGACTACAAGAAAGAGGACCCTGAATGTCAAGCAAGAGTCCTTTTTCTCCAGCAAGCAAGTCGTGATTTCTTCAGAATTATTACAAGACATGACATGACCCTGAATGTCAAGCAAGAGTCCTTTTTCTCCAGCAAGCAAGTCGTGATTTCTTCAGAATTATTACAAGACATGACATCTGTGGCTGAAACAGTTTTTGCTGTGAAAGTAAACAGAGTCAAGTC
>VXAL01010449.1:0-34188 GCA_013399475.1 Chauna torquata | reverse complement strand
GACCCTGAATGTCAAGCAAGAGTCCTTTTTCTCCAGCAAGCAAGTCGTGATTTCTTCAGAATTATTACAAGACATGACATGACCCTGAATGTCAAGCAAGAGTCCTTTTTCTCCAGCAAGCAAGTCGTGATTTCTTCAGAATTATTACAAGACATATGAGCTGTGGCTGAAACAGTTTTTGCTGTGAAAGTAAACAGAGTCAAATCCTATTAAGTTTCTAATTCTCAACAGTTTTCAAAAAAATCTCACAGGGATGACAGTTCTTAAAGTAATGGGTTTTTGAAAGCAGAAAGTAGGATTACTTAACAGTACTTAGTACAGTATCTAGGATTTTTTTTTTAGAGACAACGGTGGATGCAGTAAGCGTGAGCAAATCTGGAAGTACCATTCTACCCTCCTTGTTATTACATTCTTAAACGCTTCATAGTTTCATATGTAAGTTCACCAAGTCCACTAAACATGCCATATTCAGGCAGTGGAAAGGAGGTTCTATTGTGTCTTTAAAGATGAATCTAGCTCCTGGTAGAAAATAGCAAACTAGTATTTATAACTGAAGTCATGCATGTAAACTTCAAATGTAAGCTTTATGTTCTTACAGAAAAATGCTTTAAATAAACAGTAGCAGTACTGGCTTTGTAAACTACAATCTGTCTTTCAATTTATAAGTTCTTCAAAGTAGTTGTATCTTTGGAGGTAACAAAATTGTGTTTACTATCATCAGTGAAAGTGTAAACAATCTTTGCTTAACCCACAACAGAAGCAAGAGGAAACCACTCAAAATACAGTCAGATGTGTACTTTCCCATTGAACCTGATTAGGAATTAAACAGCTCATTTACATAACATGGTAAGGAAGTTTCACTGCGAAGATGAGCCGCATCATTTAGAGCGGAAACCAGGCTCACAGTCGTAGGGGTACTGCTGTGGCAAAGCTTCCGCGGAGCTCCCTCCCACGATCGCAGGAGCTGCAAGGAGCCGCTCGTACGCCACGCCGCACGTCTCCGCATGACCAATGGAAGCAGGGCGCGCACGCCGGCGGAATGCCGCTGTCAGGGGCCGCCTCGGCGCTCACTCGTGCCGAGAGAAGCCGGCACCAAGGTGTCTGCTGGAGGCTACGTGGTACACCAAGGAAGTTAGCCGGGTGCCCGGCGTGCCTGACCGCCGCTCTGGCAGGAACAAGTGCTGAGGTGCACAAGCGCTTCTTACCGTCACCACGGACGAGGCGTGCGCGCCCACACGGTACGAACAAGAGGCTGGAGAGGGTCCCAGCAACCGCAGGGGCAGCCTACCCGGGGCGGAGCGGCGAGACGTGTGTTTTAGGCACCCCGGAGGTTCAAAGCGGCGGCGTGAATCTGGACTCGCCTTTCTTTTCTTTTCTTTTCTTTTCTTTTCTTTTCTTCTCTTCCCTTCCCTTCCCCTCCCCTCCCCTCCCCTCCGGCTTTCCCGCCGCACAACACCTACGCATTCAGCAGCCGAAGCACCTTCAGCCAGGGGGCAGAACCGCCGCAGGCTTTAAGTAGAGAGCGGCCCCGCCCCGCCCCTGACGAGCGCCTCCCCTCCCCACCATCACGTGATCCTGGGTCGCGCGCGCGCGCACTCCAGCGCCGCTCCGTGGTGCCACTTGAACCTTTGGAGCCGCCATCGCCTTCCCGTCGCCCCAGTCTGGAGGCCGGTCCGGCAGCGAGTGGCGGGAGCGGCAGCCCCTCTGCGGGCAGCGGCGGCGGGATGCGCTCCGTCAGCTACGTGCAGTGTGTGACGCTCGAGTTCGGCGGCAGCCTCTTCCCGCACGCCATATGCCTGGGGGATGCCGACAACGACGCGGTCCGTCGTCAGGCGGTGACGCGCGAGCGGGAGGGGCTGGCTGGGGCCTGCGCGGGCGGACGGGCGGCGCGGAGCTCGTGGGCGGTGGTTGGGCTGTGCCGCCGGGCGGATGGGGTCTTGCTCCGCCTCCGCGTGGACGGTGCCGCGCCCCCGGACAGGCCGAGGCCGGCTGTGGGACTCGGGCGGGACCATGGCAGCTGGCTGCGGGGGAGGTAGCGCTTTCGTCCTGCTCCACCTGACATCGTGTGACCGCAGCTGGCGTTCTGGGCCCGGTTTGGGTCGGCAAACGGGTGTGAGCCCAGCAGAGGTGCTTAGGGAGCTGCAACGCATGGCATGCGAGGAGAGATGGAGGGAGCTGGGCTTGGTCAGACGAGAGAACATATCGCGGGGGTACTTAAGTGCTGCCTGCAGCTAGCAGGTGTGGTTGTTGAGAAGAGGCGGACAAGCTGTTCTCAGAGATACCTAATGGGAGGGCCAGAGGCAGCGGTCACAGGTTATAACAAATGAATTTAGAGGGGAGGGTGGGAATCACCACCGAGAGAGTGGTACTGCGCTGGAACAGGTGCCTGAAAGAGGCAGTGGAACTTCCATCCTTAGAGGAACTTGGAGCTTGACGAGGGCTTGAGCCATGTCAGAGAAGGAGGAGTAGGTTGGATCAAGTGATTTCCAGAGGTCCTTTGCGAACTGAACGTTTCTGTCATTGTGGACTACAGTTGGTTGGTGTTTGCGTTACCATTAGACATCCTAGACACCCTTGACATGGGCACTGCATGTTGTAAAGCTAGAAGGGAGGTCCCAAAGAGAGACACTGTCATAGTACTGCTGTCACATGGCTGGGGATGTAGAGCTGTGGGGAAACAAATTGCGGGAGCACAGTAGATCACAAATAAGGTAAAGTCAGGGTTCAGTGTCTCTTGACCTGTATGCTGGATGTGTGTGCATCAACAATGTTGCTGTCAGCCCCACAAATGGTTGTTTCTGATGGGTCTGATTTGGCTGTAATTAGGAAGAGATTAGTTTAAAGACATATATGAAAACTGTCCTCTCTGCTCAACAGCCAAATCTTACAGCCCTACCCTGCTATCTTCAAAAGTGTCATAGCTAGCAATGTAGTGGGTGCAGTTTTTCCCATAAGAATTAGTATTATGTGGGGTAATGTGCACAGGGAGTTACAAAATGCACACAATTTAAGTACGGAGAGGCATGTTTCAGAGGATGGGATGGCAGGAATGGGCTCATCAGCAGGAAGAGATTGTGACTTTTCAGCAGTCTTCTTTCAAGAAATAATCACTATTCTGAAAGATCTTAGACACTTCATCAATGAAATTGAACATCCAGTGTAAATCTATTGTGTTTTTGTAGCCTCTTTCTGGATGATTACTTTCTCCTCATTGCCATCATCTTCCTCAGATGAATCAAGAAAGATCTAGTCAATCTAGACTGAAGGATGGAAGGTAGGGTAATGATGATTATTATCTGAGCAGGACATTACACAGCGACAGAACTCTGAAACAAAGGCTAGAGAAACAGTGGATAATAGGATGTTGCTCTAAGGAGCAACTCTCCAGCTGTTTTATCTGCTAGAGTAAAATCAGGGCTTTTATTTTTTCCCCAGACCACCTCTATTTATTCAAGCCTCTCTTTAACTCGTTTTACTTTGCTGATTCTTCCTGCTGAGTGATTTTTAGGTATGAATTCTGTAATTCTCACTGTGCTGGGACTGCTGTGTTACTGTAGTCATGAATTTCTTCTTACTAACCCACTTCTCTTGTACAGCTGAATGAGCTAGTGGTAGGAGACACCAATGGGAAACTCTATGTGTACAAGAATGATGACAGCAAACCCTGGACTGTGCAATCCTGCCAAGGAATGGTCAGTTTTTGACAAAACTTTTAAATAGTTGGGCCTTTTGGTGTGTGTACTGTCTTTGACCACTGCCTAGGAACATGAAGGCCAGAGAGGAATGGCAGCCAGAACTTGTTCTGATGGCTTTCATGCAGTGATGCAAGACCCTGCTTTTGCTTACAACTAGCCCCATGGGCTAGAAATGATGAACGCAGTACTGAACAAACACAGGAACTGGGCTTCTGTCCTACGATGATCCTGTTTTTATGCACTGTGGATTTTGCCCCAGAGCTCTGGTCAGTTGTGTGGCAGATGTGTTTCTGTCCTGGGCTGTGCTCTCTTTGTCCTTGAAAAGGCTGTTAGAGTTCAAGAGACTCTTTACAAGGAGAGGAGGGGGTAGGGCAGAGGTTTATCTGAAAGTGCTGCTTTGAGTTGCCTTCTCTCATGGATGGACTCTTAAGGCCTTCTTTTCTCTTGCAGCTCACATGCGTTGGTGTGGGAGATGTATGCAATAAAGGAAAGGTGAGAGCAGCCAAACTCTCCCCAGCTGTGTCTGTAGGGCACGTGGGAAGTGCTTAGGAGATTTAGCTCATGTCCTGTCGTGAGTGTGGAGGAGGACAGGTGGTAGGTGTTTTCTCTCCAGTATCTGCCCTCACTCAGAATTTTAGCACTGCTGTTTTGAAACTGTTTCTTTGTTTACTTATAATCTGTATCTCTGTGAGCCACATGCAGGTCTTAGCAAGCAAAGAAATCCATCCTGTCTTCAGAAAGCACTTCTGATTAGCACATCCCTCCATGTCAGCACCACAGGGCTTCAGCAGTTTGAGGATTGCTCCTGTTTCCTCAGTGGCTTTTTTACTGATCTGTACTGGTCCCTGCTGTGGGTCATGGCCCTTCTGCCACTTGACTGTGTGCATTTAAGGTCACCTAAACAAGACTGAGCCACAGAATAGACTTCCAAGCAAATTTCACTGGGTCTAATATGACTCCTCTTGCTGGTTTGCTATTTTTGAGGGTTAAACCAATGAGCCCAAAACTACCAGTTTAGGCACCCTGCCTGAAATGCGGTAGCTATGTGTGTTCTTGAGGGGAGCAGAGCTGAAGTGAGGATTGAGGAAGCCACACGCTGGAGATTTCATGCACACATCAGCTTGATATCCTAATCTGACAAGGATGAACAAGAAGTTTGGACCCTACAGGACGTGAGTAGTTCGTATGCTGGCCAAAAATCTTCTGTTCCCCAGTAGCAGTCATTGATCTTGATGGATCCACCCTCATATCTTCATTTGCCCTGCTGAGGGACAGCTTCTGCAGTTTCTAAAAGAGAAATAAAATCAAAAGGCTGTTCTCTTCTCTCTTAGAATCTTGTAGTGGCAATGAGTGCAGAAGGCTGGTTTCATCTTTTTGACCTGACTTTTCCACCTTCAAAACACCCAGATGCTTCAGGACACCATGAGTTAGCAGAAGAGCAGAAGCCAATGTTCAAGCAGCATATTCCTGCCAACACCAAGGTCATGCTGATCAGTGACATTGGTGAGTGGGGCAGCCAGGGTGGGGTGAAGGGAATTTGTGGTTATGAGGGGGTGGGGAGAGAGAAAATGTATGGGACTCACAGAAGGAAATGACTACTTTGGTGAAACAGGTGCTCAAACACTGCCAAATGCTTGAGGAAAGGTGCAAGAACTTCAGAAATTTTCCTGTAGTGCAAGTTCTCCTAACAGGATTGGGATCCTCAGGGATACTACTTGATGGAAACCAGTGCAGTGGTTTCTGAATGTCAGGGGTCTTGTGGTTATGAAGGCCTGAGAGACTCCATCTATCTCCTTGGATCTCTTGCAGATGGAGATGGGAAGTGTGAGTTGGTGGTAGGTTACACTGACAGGGTGGTGCGTGCCTTCCGTTGGGAGGACTTGTCGGAGAATTCAGACCATGTCTCTGGGCAGTTGATCTTGCTGAAGAAATGGCTACTGGAAGGTCAGGTAAGGAGATGGGGGAAGAGGTACAAAATCAGTCCTATCAATTGTTGCAAAAAAGCAACAATCAAAGCAATTGTTGTCTTAATGGCTTGAAAGGAGATTTGTCCAGCGGTTGTCCTGTGCATGCAGGGAAGCTGGCAGGATGGTCCTTACAGCTGCTCTTACTTGACTAGAGAGCGTTTTCCACTAGAGTGTTCTTAAGTGGCTTTTGGTAGGGAAGATAACCTTTAACTTGGACATTTTGCCTCTAGCTGGATTTGTTCAGCTCCTGCTCAGCTTCTGTCAGAAAATCTGCTATATTCAGGTTTAGGTACAAGAAGCACAGTGGAGACTTCTGGGGTATATAAGGTCCTCAGTTCAACTCTGTGTTTATCTTGTACCACTACAGGTGGATAGCCTTTCTGTGAACCCAGGCCCTGATGGCTTACCAGAGATGATGGTGTCCCAGCCAGGCTGTGGTTATGCCATTCTGCTGTGCACCTGGGACTCTGAGCAGCAACCTGTGACAGAGGGAAGAGGCAGCTCTGCCCCAAGCAGGTGAACAGCATATCTGCATGGGGTAGATGAGGAAATTTACTGTAGATGCCTGTCACAAGGGGGCACCACCACACCCACTTTTCTGAGGGGGGTTGCTGTCATCTGTCCTGGTGAAGCCTGCTGACCTACTGTGTACTGCTGGGAGTTCATGACTTAAGCCTGCCTGCATCCAACTGCCCATGAGTTTAGGTCTTTATCACAGAGATGAATACTGCTGTTTTCCTTGTATCCCACTCTTTTCTCCTTGGGTTGGCCAAGGAGAGTGGCAAATCCAGTTTACTGAGGGGGGCAGAGAAGGCTAAAGCTTTTGCCCATACTGGAGAGCTAAAGCAGGGAAGAGAGTGACCTAGATCTCCAGAGAAAGAGGAGTACGCAGTCTGAGGATTTGTCTAATGGTGGGAAGGGTGGCAACTGAAAGGCTGAGCCAAGGCCAGTTAATCTGAAGCCCTAGGATGACACTTTGGGTTTGTTCACTGGTTTCTTCCAAGTAAGGTAGGATTGTAGGATTTGCTAATGAGACCCAGGCAGCCAGTGCTGTAAATCAAAACGAAAGAAGTCAGGCCAAGCAATAACGTTATTGTCCTTGGCCCTGGAGGGACCATTATGGGGACTTCAGGTGCTCCTGTGCTGTTCTGTGAGACTTTAAGGCAGACCCAGAAAACCAACAGCACGGGAGCTAGGCAAGTCTCCTTGATATCTTAGAGACCTTGGTGGAATGTAAGTAGCCTCCTAGCCAGAACCCAGGCCCTCTAAGCAACTTGTTCAACCACAGGCAGACAGTTTTCCTGAGTGGATAGCAGCCAGGCTTGTGTGACAGTAATGATTTAAAAAAAAATTGTCATCTTTCCTTGGTTGGAATAGGTGTTTTATTGACTTTTTTTTTTTTTGAGTTCTTTCCAGTTTCCTGATGCATCAAATCATTATGTTTTGTTTTTTAAGCATTAGCAAGTTTCCTTCATTCCTGAGGTGGCATGCATTCTTTTCATTGTTTTTTAATCAGCAAATAATCCCTCTGCTAAAGACTGAAATGTCCCCGACTTAGAGTGATCTCTGTCAGTTTTTGCTGTTGGGATAGCAGACTGTTCTGAGTATTTCATTGAAGGGTTAGCTTATGCACAGACTCTTTCCATCTCTGGTCTTGGAGAGCTCTGGAGTTCACTGCTCTTGAGATTGTTCTGGCATAGTCCCAGGCATGGTTCCTTAACCTTTCCCTGATGCCCACCTCTTTTCTCCCTAGGGAGGCCCCTGTTCGAGATGTTATTCTCCACCAAACATCAGGCCGGATTCACAACAAGAATGTTTCCACTCATCTGATTGGTAGCATTGGCCGAGGTGAGAGGTTAGGAGCTTGGGGTTTCTGCCCCAACAGTTGTCCTGATATTTTTTTCAGCAAGAATCAGATTTCCTCTGGCTGAAAAGTAATAACTCTGGGAGGTAGCTGCAAGAACAGAAGGCCAGCCTCCAAAGAAGGACAGCCAGATGTTTGCTTTTGAACTTTTTATAACCTTTGTCCTTCCCTAGGTTACTTTTCACCCAGCACAACAGTTTCTCTGCAGCCTCCACTGGCCTGCATTTATTCATCTTGAATGGCTACCATGCCCTGCAGATGTCCTTGATCCTTGCTTTTGCATGGCTGCAGCTCATGCCCTTCTTACTCCCTAGATGCATCTCTTCCTTTCCACAGCCTCATATTTATTATTGCTGTTGTGCTTTCCAGCACTTGATTTCTAATACCTGTCCTCCAGCAGCTATGTCCTGCTCATCCTTTACCTATGCAGTCCCAACCCCTCCAGAGCTGCTTCCATATTTCATTTATATCACTGTCCTCTGTCTCCTTTCAATGTATTCTGTTCAGCTATCATGTCTAAACTCTCCACAGCTTCTGGCTTCTCTCAGCCCCAACACACTGCTGTTGTATCCAGACATTTCTTACACGCTACCAAGGCTTTGCACGTGCAACTGCTTTGTGGTCTGGCCTGTGCCTGGCTCACATGCTGAACCCTATTTTGGTACCTATGGAGAAAGCAGGTTTCACTTCCCCTTGGAGCATATGGGCATAATGCAAGAAAGAAGATTACAAGCACAGATCACTTACTGTCATTGTCTGCAGCTGGCTGGAATTCAGCTGCATTTGTTCTGTTATCCCCTACAATACTGTCTGAGGAGGATTTAGGCCGTACAGTGTGATTAGAGCTGGGGGAGAAGGACAGCCCACTGAAACCCCTCCTTTCCCTCCCTCCCCACAGTACCATTCCTATCCAGTTCCTAAGCTTGTCGTGTTTTCAGCATCTCAGATGCTGCTACGAGCACCATGGTCACCAGAGCATGAAATCAGTTATTTCGCTGCATCAGTTATTTCACTTGCATGTAGTGAGAGGAGCCTGTAAAAAATGAAGGCATGTAGGATTAGGGATGAGGAGAAGTTTGTGAAAAACCCCTTGGTGCTGGACCAGCAGTAATGAAACAGCTAAAGAGTGCCATGCTGACCAGTTTGTAAAGAGGGCACAGCAGATCTTTTGGAACAGAGCCTGTCTGGATGAATGTCAGCTAGAGGTAATAGAGCACCCAGCCAGCCCACTGTTTGCTTTAGGCTCATCTGCAGAAGTAGGGTAGTCTGTGTTCTGGGAGTGTGCAGGGTGTTGTAGCCTGGATCTGTGCATGGCCAGTGGAGGTAGGCTTGTGATATGGTGTCATTCTGGGGAAACTGCCTGGGGAAAGCATGAAACTGCTTTCAGCTCTGCTGGCTTATCCCTGACTGACAGGTTTCCTGGGTTCCTGCAGACCTCAGGGAGACAGTGTCTCCTTCCACACTGTCACTGCAAGGATAAAATGCAACTGTAGTTGAATACAACTCCAGTCTTCCCCTGCCAAGTGTGGTATCACTTTCAAAACCTGATCTTGCATGTCTTTTCTTAGTAGTGGCCAGGTAGAGAGTATACTGAAGTGTTGGTCAGGGGAGTCTTCTCTTCAGATTTAGTTAGTCTCATCTGTTTGTGTTGTCCTGCACACAACTGTGTATTTTACAGGCTTTGGGAAGGATACTTTTTGCAGGAAGTCCACAGCTGTAGGAGCATAGCCCAGTGAAGCCAGGGCTAGTTGTGTGAGCGTGGAGGCAGATTTCTAATCTGCTCGTAAAGCAAGGGCTCTGTAGCATCTGACCAGTGTTTACTGAGAGTGTACCACAGTTTCTGTGCAGTTTTTCTCTAGTGAAAACAGTAGTGTTTGTAGCATGATCTCCACAGACTCGTTCAGGAGTTGCCACAGAGGTGCTTTTGCACTAATGTGACTGATATGTAGTCCTTCTAGTGGGACCTCTCTTTTTTCCCTTTGTTTTTTCCTGGAACAGCTGAAGACCACATTCCTGTCTGTGAAGGAAATGGTGAGGGTGTAGTCATAATACTCATTTGGCATAGGCTATTCTCCATGTTGTGCCTTTGTGATTATCCTGCCTCTGTTTGTGCGTTTTGGAGCCTGGAGAGGATGCGATGCAGTTGCTACAACCAGAACTTCCAAGGGCCTGCAGGTGCACATATGGCACAGACAGACTCCTAGAAGCAGCCAGCAGAGCCAGACATGCCTATATCAGTGCAAACCAAAGAGCTTGGATTTGGGGGTTTTGAGACAGTAGTGCCCTACAAATAAAAGCTGGCATGAGGTAGGATTGGTTGCAGGACTGCAGATATCTGTTACGCAGAGTGTCCAGGCTGGGTAAAAAAGGAGGCAGTATGGGTCAGCTTGTTGTTTTGGATCTTTTTTCAGGAGAGGGAGGGGACAACACTCATAAAAAGATATCAACTCCTGTAATTCTCTTCTGCATTTGCAGGCTGCTCCAGTGTGAATAATGGCTCAGGTCTATTTGCCCTCTGTACTCTGGATGGTAAGTCCTACCACTGTCCTGGAAGAAGGGCCTGTGGGGCAGCCAAGGCCTGTCACTAGTTCCAAATAGGGAACATGTGCTCAGTGCTTTTGATTTTGAAAGAAGCGGGAACTGGGCTTCAGAAATGATTCCTGAGGCAGGCAAGAGAATTTGACTCCAACTCCTTTTGCTGACATGTTTTATGTGTAAGCATGAAAGCAAAGACAGGAACCAAGTTAAGAGTTGTCACTGTGAACAAGTACCCCTTAAACCAGGTATGTGATCACATGCCTGTATCTGAGGATATGATGAAACATGTTCAAGTGGAGCATGTCTTTCTGTTCCTTACTGAATTGGGTCTGATGTTGCACAGGCATGCTCTCTCCAGGAAACCTGGCATTTTTTCAGTCTGTTAGTATCTGCCTTTTTCTCTCCTCGTTATAGTCCTTTCATCTGTGGATTTCAAAGCATTTTAAAAACATTAATTACTCATATGGCCCCATGGCCTATGGGGACAGAATTATTAAAGCCTTGCTGCTGTGAGCAGGCTGGGGAATGAAGAGGCTAGGTCATTGGCCCAAAGGCATGCTGAAAGCTTGAGATGGAGGGTGAGACTAGAACTTGCATCTGCTTACTCCTAAGCTGCCTACCTACCTGTTTAAACAACTGTTTGAGATGCCAGTTCAGCAGTGCCATTCATGTAAACAAGAACCTTTAAACCACAGCAGAGATATGTCCTTGTACTTGAAGAGACTTGGATTGTTTCCAAAAATAGTAAAGGAAATGGATGTTGGAACTCAAGTGTTGGTGGAGAAGAGCTGTCCTCATGCAGGCCTGCTCTGAACCTGAGCCAGGTTCTCATGCTGTGTTGCTGACTGAGAAGTGATAGGACAGGCTTAAAGTAATGAACTGAACAGAGGGATTCTGTCCAAAAAATAATTGTATGGAGATAAGGTGCTATGCTTCTCTGTTCCCAGATAGGCATGGCCTATCTTTTCCCATGGGAAAACAGGCCTGGCCTGTTTGGGCCACATGTCCGCCTGCCCTATGATGTCCTGCTAGGGACTTTCTGATTCTTCTTTGTGCCCAAACTCTGAAGGTGCTGTGATGGGCAAGGCCACCAGCCACACCACAGTTCTTTCATGAGCCTTACTGAGGCTAGAGGGCACTTTGGGGATAGATTCGTGTTTATGTTACGTGAGACTTTGTCTCACAGATGCGCATCTTCCCCCAACCCCCAACCCCCTTCCTGGTACTATGACACAACTACTATCTCTGGATGATAGGAAAATAATATGAGGTAAGTGTCCAGCATGGTTTCAGCAGCCAAGAGGCCATGTCTGTGCTATTAGCCAGTCACCTTTCAGCTGATACCTGCTTTCTTGAGATTGCATGATCTGTGGAGACATGGAGAGAAGCTTCTAGTTAACAGTCTTATGTGAGACCTGTTGATGTACTGTACTCAGGGAGCTTGTTTTGGACAGTTTTCCTCTTTGTCATAGAGTGCAATCCAGTTAGCAGGGCTGCTGCCATTTTTCCTCTCTGTTTCCTGTTACTGCTGACAAGAAAATGGTCTGCCAACCTTCCTAGAAATGAGGCTATGCTATCAACCACAGCCTGTACTATGCCCTCCCCTCCATCTGCAGACCTTGAGTGTTGAAGGAGTGTGCAGGGCCCAGTGTTAGCAGACATTGTGCTACCTTTTAATATTTTCAAGACAATCTTTTTTTTTCCCCTTCAGGGACCTTGAAACTCATGGAAGGAGCAGACAAGCTGCTCTGGTCTGTGCAGGTTGATCACCAGCTGTTTGCTCTGGAAAAGCTGGATATTACTGTGAGTATCTGTGTGAATAGGTCTGGGAGGGAAGGAGTGAAGACAAGAACTCAACATGGCTTTGAATGTATGAATTTAGGAAAGGCAGAGGGAGTATGACTCAGCTGAGAAAATGCTGGGAGTATCTCAGGATGACACAAAGAGGCCTCTGACTGT
The DNA here is from genome assembly GCA_013399475.1 of Chauna torquata. NCBI lineage: Eukaryota > Metazoa > Chordata > Aves > Anseriformes > Anhimidae > Chauna > Chauna torquata. The sequence continues at coordinate 22,165 of VXAL01010449.1, read as the reverse complement.
GGTGGCACATTCTTCACTGATGTCAGTCTGTCTTCCTGCAAGAGGTTGAGCCGTGTCTGCCTGTTTGACCTAGTGAGCCCAGCATCCTGCTATGAACTTTTCCATCCCCTAGCTGCAATTCTATCTCATTGCAAAGTTGAATGGTTTTGCAAACTGCCAATACCCAAATTATCTGCAGGCTCTTAGGGTACCTAAGGATTATTACAGGGGAGAGATGGTCTCAAAGATAATGAAAAGTGATGTCTTGTTCAGTTAGTAGTGTTCTGTCTCTGAACAAGCAGGAAAGATTCCTGACTGCCTCTGGGAGTGGTTGATGTCTGCTAATAAGAGATCTTATGGTTGCTGCAGGGCAATGGGCATGAGGAGGTGATTGCCTGTGCATGGGATGGTCAGACATACATCATCGACCACAATCGGACTGTTGCCAGATTTCAAGCAGATGAGAATGTTAGTGCGTTCTGTGCAGGTGAGGACCCTGACTGCAAAGCCAGCCTTCACAGCACTTCTCCATCAAAGCTACTGCTCTTCTCTGGGGAACCTGGGATCCTTTGTCTGTCTGCAGTGGGGAGTAATTCCCCTTGGGTGTGTATACTGCAGGATGCCCAGCTAGTCTTCCATCAGGTGGGCCCTGGAAAAGCAGGGGTCAGCAGGGGTGATGCTGGGGTATGGCTGTGATTGGTTTAGGGTTTCTTTTTTCTTGTCCTGCTTTTGTGCTACAGTGTTCTCTTCCCCACTGCTTTTTAATTTGCAGACTTCTAAGCTGTTCTCAAGTGGAGATATGGAACCCCATGGAACCAGCCTGAGCCTTGACTTTGCTAATTCCTCTCTCTCAGGCTTGCAAGAAGCAGCTTGCAAATCCCCAGGCTCCATTTATTAATGACATAGTTTAGAGACACTTACTTGGATTGTCTCAAAGGGACTTAACATAGCCAAGTCCATGTCTCTGTTCCTCCCTGCAAGGTGCTCACTGCTTTCTGCTGACATCTTTGTTGTCTCATCATGAGAAGTTACCTATTTGCTTTCTCTATATTTTATGAAGTAGCCAGATTCTCCATACTTCTGCTTTTTGTAGGCCTCTATGCATGCAAAGGAGGAAGCAACAGCCCCTGCCTGGTTTATGTCAGCTTCAATCAGAAGATCTACATCTACTGGGATGTGCAGCTGGAGAGAATGGAGTCCACCAACCTGTTAAAAATTCTGGAGAGTGACCCAGAGTTTGGCAGTCTCCTACAGGAGCTAGGTGTGGGTGAGTGCAGAAAGGGTGAGGGATGTACAGGAGAAAAGAGGAAAGGCTGCTGGCAGATAGCATGCTGAGAACTAGAGTTCTAGGTACTTCTTGAGGAGGGGAACTACTACCTGTTGAGAATTCCTGCCAATTGTCTTTCTCTCTTTTCTGTAGAAAGAGGTGACATTTCTGCAATCAAAGATCTGATTCACAAAACACTGTATTTTCCTGAGAAACAGCAGCCTAACAGCCCCTCGCAGTGTAAGGACCCTGCTGAAACAGACTCCTCTGCCCACCACACTGTCATCTTGGAGCCGTTATAACAAGTCACATAAAGGTTAATGTCTTCCATCCTAGCACAAACTCTTCTCTGACTGGAATTGAACATTCACACCATGTGAAGATAAGACTGTTCTTTTCCCCTCTCTGTCAAGGCTTCCAGTCAGCAAAGAGTGTACAGGCCAAGTTCAGTGGAGGGAACTGCTTGGCTGCAGGCTTAAGTGAAGGTGGTGAGTTGATTTGTCTTTAGCTGAGAAAGCTACCAGGCAGCAAGAATCCAGGGAGTTGGTTATTGGCCTTGCACTGTCAGATTCCATGTTCTCTGCTAGTGAAAATGTACTATGGATGACTGTGGAGAAGCACTGAGAACATAGATGGGAGAGAATAGCCAAGGCAGACTCAGTTTTGGCCTGTTCTTACAACTGCTCCGGTGATTACTTATGAGTTCTTAGCAGGAGCTGCAGATTGAGAAACTGAGCTAAGGAGCAGGCTAGGGCTTTCCCCTTTTCCCCCGTTAGGTTTATTTTTAAAGTAGACCCAAGCATTTTTTGCTTTTGCTCTGCTGCTTTCGTACTAAACAGAATTTCTCACAAACCACTTCTTAATCTGAGGATCCAGGGACATGGGTGAGAAGAACCAAAACTTGCACTAATTAAGTGTCAAGAGAGAACAGCTCCAGCAAACCACAGCTGTACTCAAGAAGCCTTGCTTGCCTCCATACTCTTGGGCAGTGACTCCAGAGATGACTTAGCAAAACATCTGTGAACTGGGTAATAAAAGGAATGTGTCTTAACTATGCGTCTGTGGTGCTGTGATAGCTTGTCCGTCCCATACTAGTGGGAATGCCATGCTTTCTTCTTGCTGTGGAGAGTGCCATGTTATTTTGAGTCCTGCACAAATGAAGGAAGTGGCCTGAAGAGAGGGATGTTTTATTTGCTTGCATACAGAGTCTGGAAAAGGCCATTGCTCACCCAGGCCGCTCATATGCAAAGGCCTAGGCAGGTGCTTTTCTACATGCTGCTTATGTTCTGCTTTTCCCCATCTCGGCTTGCCTCTTGCCTGTCTTGGCTTCTTAGGGTTGAATGTAGAGTGTCCTGACACTGGGTCAAAAAGTCTGTTGCTGGAGTAGGCCCTGTGTGGGAGAAGGGTAGGATTTTTACATAATGTAGCTTTTCTTTGCAATTTTCATTCATAGATTTATAAAAGCTTTATAGAGGACAGCTTCAGTCCTCTGTGTTTGATAGCTGTGAAAGTTGAAGCACAAAGCAGTGAGGTGATAACAACCTGCTGTGTACCAGTGAGCACTATTCTTGCTTCTCAGATCACTCTGTAACTACAGTGGAAGTTTCTGTCCATTTTAATGACCTCTCTGAGAAGCATGTTTGCGTGTTCGCTTATAATACTAAGTGCTTGTGTTCAACTGGACCCTTGAGACAGGAGCTCTCAAATCATGATCATGCTTTGGTAACAGCGTTGCTCAGACTAGTGGAAGTTGGGGGCAGCAGGGCTTGAACGTTATCCATCGAGAGTTGACAATGTAGGGGACCATCAACTGATGGGGTAAAACGAGTTGTCTTGAGGCTTGTCAGCTCTGGGCTGTAGCATCAGGAAATTCTATCAGCTCTTATGATGCTGAGATGTACAGCCACCTGTCCCACTAGGCAATCACCATACAGAACATAGCCTTAGCTGCTGGTGGTTGGTTAGCGTGGCCCCTAGTACTCTCATCAGTCTCATTGTGTTTTCCTAATGAAGATGGGTCCTGTACTGGCTATTAACTAGATCACAGTAAATTGGTTTCCTGCAACTTCCAGGTTTCTGTTCCCCAAAACCTAGAGCTGCTGTTCTGATCACCAGAACAAGTGAGGATTTTCACTTTTCTCCCTCACAATTTCAGGTGAAGTAGTAGCAGTTGCTACCTTTCACTCCTCCCCTTGGGGCCCAGCTGAGTTGGAGAGAAGCAGATGTCCCTAGAGGTGGGGTGAACAGGTTGGTTTCACTTTATTCTGAGATACTTTCCTAGCTCTATTGCTACCTGCTTTTAATCTTGTACTTCAGAATTAGTGGACCTGACACTAAGAGGGACCACAGTGCAGCAGGGCTCTGCAGAGCAAGTTTCCAGAAGTATACCATAGAAACAACATTCTAGTCATCCCTGAACAACAGGCATGTGTCTTGGCATGTACTGTCCTTCTATCCTGAAAACAGACTGCTGCTCTTCATCTACCTTGGGTTGTGTATTTTGTTGTCCTTTTCCCCCATACCCTTAGTGCTGTGACCTCTGCCTCCCTCAATGGGGACAGAAACAGTATGATTACAAATAATAGCAGTGCCTGAGTTCTTAGTCATGGCTTGCACAACCCAGCACGTGTACTGTTGCACAGGTGATGTAGTCTTTTGCTGCAAGTACTTTGATGAGGGGGGAAAAAAAATGGAGTCCTATCACAACTTGTGCCTGCCATGGCCCCACTTAATATCTTGTTTGGCTTTGGTGGGGCAGGCATTCTCCACAGAAGTGCTCTCTTTCTTGATCCCATGCTGGAATCCTAGAGGTTCCTGCAGAAATTGCCTTGAGCACTTCATTTGCCTGAGAGTTGGGCCAAGTTGAGCTAATCTATTAGCTGGGTCTTACAGGCTATTGCAGTGCTGCTACATTGAAATTCCTTCTTGAGGCCTAACAGCAAAAAAAGATTGCCTACAGTCATTAACAGAGAACAACTCAATGCTGGCAGTCCATGCCAAATGGAAACCTTTATTAGCAACACAAATGCAAGGACATATAAGATATAAATAGTTGTATAACTGAAAATGATTTATGCAAAACAAAAAGGAAGGAAGTTCAAATTGATCTGCTGTTGAACTGCTGATTTACTTTAGCTGAAACAGGAAAGTGTTAATGGAGAAAAATGACGTTTTCCTAGAAACCATCTTTAAAAGAAAATGGGACAAAACATGTAAATGTTGGCCTAACCCTATTCTCCCGCTGGATAACATTGCTGTGTGCTGTGCAAGCCCAGGCATGCTTCATTGTGGAAAATAAAGATATGGATACTATATATCATTCAATCTTGAAACCATTTGAGAAGGAAGATTGTGTTTGAGGGTTTTCTGTGACAGTTTTGTTTTGCATACAGCACATAATAACTCGCAGGTGTGTTTTGTTCCTGTTCCCCTTGTGCACAAAGGAAAATTAAAACTACAGAGGAGTTAATTGGAACTTCTGTACTGTTCCTTGGGCAAAAGATGATTTCCCTATTCTTTTCCATGACCTGAACCCCAACGTGACAATTAATACAGCAGCTATAGTCAATGCTTCAGGTTATTTCCGGTGCCATCAATTTTCTGTGAAGTGTACAGCTGCTCAGAGAAGGAGCCACATAGATTCTGTCTCTGGAGCGGTGCAGTTATGTTATACTTTCGTTATAACTCGTTGCCTGTTTGTCCTTGCCAGCCACTGCAATTCGTAGTGTTGGAATTAGAAGTTGTTCCTTTCCACACAGCAGCAAATGTTGTTTGCTGCATCCTAATCAGTAGCAGATTGGCATACCAACTGGTGCCGCGTTGCTCTTCCACAGGGCATGATTTGCATGTTTTTATGTCCCAGTGACAGCACACAGCAAGTGAGAAGTCCAACAGTCTCAGACAATGGGGACATTTGCAGATGAACAATTCACAGCTTTGGTTGTGATATTCAATTTACTATCAAGAAAATAAAGGAAGGGCTTTGTTTGATTTTTCTGAGAGATAATAATGCTGCTGGCCATCCCTGCTCCCATTTTTGTGATCTCTTTGCTGAATGCAGTTATTTCTATTACTCTTCATCTATATCCTGGCATTTGCAAGTGGAGTCTCTTAAAAGGAGGACTGACTACAAATGTGTAGGCAGCTCAATGCTCTTCAGTTCCATAATTCACCTGCTAGTAGTGAAAGAAGGAGCAGGCCTCTGGGAATATGGATGACTAGAGCTTCCATTTCTTTCGAAGCCAACTGTCCCCCAAGCTCCTGGCAAGACAAGTGGTGTGATTATGGCTTCAGAATGGTGCACATTTCTTGGGATAGGGTTACCTCTTGCACATAAGCCTTGGAAGGGGCCTCTGGTCATCTAGTCCATCTCTGCATCACAAGGCAGGTTCAGCCATATGTATCTCACACTTGACATGTGACACTTGCTGCTCTGTTCCAAAAACTTGTTTTGATGAACAGTTCCCTGTAGACAGTTTAGCAAGTGTTGTGTGCACCCTACAGGAAAGTAGCCCTAGTAGGAGCTGACTGCCAAGGCAGTTCAGAGGGATTCTCCCTAGAATGCCATTGTCTGTATTGAAGGGGTAGGACTCATCATGAAGAAGCCACTGTCAGACACACAGGATGTGCTTAAGTCCTGCTCTAAGGTGGCAGTTCGTACTAAATTTCTACTTTCCATATGAAGGCCTTAGTGTTTTTTGTTCTCCAGTGAAAAAGACCTCCCTTGCCCCCCAAAAGCAATAAGGATGGCTGGAGCTGGGAATAGGGAAGTTTGTGTTTTCCAAATGAAACTACAATTGAAACAGTCTTCAGCCTTGCCAACCCACTTAAAAATTACTTAATGTGTTCCCTAACATCAGAACATTTTTAAAAATTAACATGTTTGTGGATGCAGTTGAGCTTGCTTCTTTGAGAGAAGTCCTGTTTTATAACTCCATATCTTTGAAAGCCAAGACTTCCTGCTTCCACAGTGGAAGCAGGGAGTCCCATGTAACGATACAACAAAAATGCCGGCCTTTGGAGGAGACACCAGTTTGAGCAAGAATTCAGAATACGTGTGTTAAGGTTAGTAACAGCATCATTTCATAACAAGGAGATGGAAACCCACCAGGAGTTCTGTTTGATGTGAGGAAACCAGGTACTGTGATTTAGGGAGTGAGTTGGAGTGGGGCAGGTTAGTGTTATGACCTGCAGTTCTCATTTAGTTATTATTTATCTATTTATTCCCTGTAAGCTCTGCCTGTCTCAAACCTGGATGGGGAGATTTGAAACACATTCCTCAGTGTCTGGGAGGATGAGAGCTTTACTGAGTGAACAGGCATGTTCAATTGACATGGACAGGAGGGTGAACTTATGTCTTCTGCTCTGATTTTACAGTTAAATAGAAGAGCTCTCACAGACTAAAGCTAGGAAACACTGGAAACATCCTCCCTGTGACTGAGAAGTGGTACAGTCTACATTTATACATGCAATTGTTAAGAATAAAGAGGAAAGGCAGGCAAGATAGCGGCAGAACATGAGAGTATTAGAAACCAGTGTACATGGAAGTGTTGTTAAAACAATTATCTAAGAAAGAATTCATTTTGAAAAGAGCAAATTTGTTACTTATCAATGTGGAAGAATGAATGATTCACTTGGGGGAAGGTAAGGAAGATGCCAAGAACCATTCATTATGCAGAGAAGAGAGGGACAAATAGGGCTGGTGATTTTTGCTTGCCATAGCACATTACTAACAGAGGAACCTGATTTGAGAACTGACTCAGGAATCCCAGAAAGTCTTCAGAAAGACTGGAGGATGTTCTAAAAGTGAGCCAGTGTAGAATATACCAAGAATGACATGTGATTCCAACAGTAGCTAGTGTGCAAGTATCTGCAGGGCTGTAAGTGAAAAACACCCATCAAAATAAGAGTTGTCATCTCAAAGTCATGCCAATTTTCTGTAGGGTCCCATCCATCACTCTTTATATCAGTGGAAAGATTCCTGTTGGCTTCCGTCTGAGTTGGGGAAGTGGTTGTTTTTTTTTTTTTCTTAACTAGATCATAGAAGTTAATGAACAACAAGAGAGGCAATGCACATACTATCTGTCAGCGTTGGCAGGTTATTTGCCTTTGTTCCACATGCCATTTTTAGAGAGAAACAAGACCTGGAAGCTAGGTGAGCTGCTAAACATAGGAACAGGTGTTTCATCTAATGCAAACAAGATTTTATCAGCAGAGTTGTCCTAGGTACCATGTAGATTCCAGGTGACATGCAAGATGGGTCCAGTACAAGCCTGAGCAGTCATTAAATACCCCTGGGTTTGAGAAGCCAGTCAGACATGCAAGTGATACAAATCCAGGAGGAATTACTGGTACGCTGTAAGACAAGATCATCAAGTAGACATGGGTCCTGACATAAATGAGAGAATAAACTGTTGGTGTCATTCAGAAGATTCATGGAAAGCAGTTCACACAGCCACAAATAATCAGATGCACAAATAGAAGAATGTCAAAGAAGCCAAGCAACAGATCAGAAGCTGCGAGATATGATGACTAACAATAGAAGTCATTAGCCTGACACCTGTAGGAGAAGCAGGTGTCAGTCACACCAACTACAGTACTGGTAAGTGTGTCACAAATCATACCAGCTAGGCTGTAACTCTGCTGTTCTTAGCATATGTTAAACTACAGAATCCAGCAGCTGGTTCAGGAAAAGTAAAAAAAGCTGCATACGCAAGTGTTTTGAGAAGCACAACAGAAACAATGAGAGGAAGAGAGCCAGTGGTGTTTAATCCAGGAAGACAGACAAATGAGGACGTCATGACATTCTATGGGTGGACTAAGGGACATTGTGATGAGTTTGAATAGTGAATAAGTAGTCATGAGACATGGAGCAGGCCCTGAAATGGTGCATCTTTCCTACAGCTAGTAAAGAATAGACTATGAATTTATCATACAGCTATGCTCTAGGATGCAAATGGAAAAAAACAACAACAACAAAAAAACACTACATCTGTGACTTTATAACCACCCTGTTCATCCAAGATGAGTCTAGAGTTGTCTGACCTGAGCTGATCCTGTACAGAAGTCTAGTTCTCTTGTTTTGTGCAGTAGTAGCAAAGTTGATGGGCTGCAAGATGCCAGGACTTGATGATGTGTCTGTGTACCATCACTAGATCTAAGTTGAAAGAAAGGAGCTGACAGAGTAGAAGACTGTGGGTATTGTAATTCATTGCAACGTTTAAACTGAGTGGCAGGATCTCAGACTGATGATACAGTAGAGGTGATAGGAATGTAGCTCTAGGAGCTTAAGTGCAGAGAGGAGAGGCCTAGTCAGAAGAACAGGGTGTGCAAGTCTGGTTACTCTATGTAACGCCAAGAGATGATCAGCATTGCCATTCATGTAATATAGCATTGTAGACAATGATGCAGTAGTAAAGCCCAAGCATCCATGAGTGTCTACCATACTCTAGGTATCTAAGCTCAGTATTTCTTCAATGCTTTCTTAGAATTAAGAACTCTAGAAGTGCTCTTGCTGCAAGTTTTTTCCAAGAAAATCCTTCTGTTCTGCTCTGAGCCAGCAAAAGGCAACAAAATCCAGCTTCCCAGAGTACAGATGAGAGGACTTGCCACAGAGCCCCTCCCACAAAGAAAGGGGAGTGGAGTCCATTCACACCAAGTCAAAGAGAAAATGGAAACATTCATGGCAATCTTTAGAGGTTTTTGGAGAAAGCACTGTCCTCCTGCCCATAGAACAACCACAGACTGTTTACAGTGACTCTCATCTCATGAATAGAGGGTGTTGTAAAAATAAATCTTTAAAAGGTTAGAGTGAATTTACTGCAGAAGCAGAAATTCGTTGGAGGGACTAGGGAGAGACAGAAGAACAACAAGAAAAAGCCCACTCAGCGCATGGGGAGAAGCAAAAGGGTCCACTGAAAGGAGGGACAGCTCTCCCAAAATGAGGCACTCCCAGCCACAAGTTTCCAGCACCCATTTGTCTTTTTCTCACTCCCTGGTAAATGCCTCAACCCAGAACTTGGCAAGGTTAGGGGCATGTGAGCCTCATGCTCTCTCATATGGCAGCAAATCTCCTCAGCTTCAGACATGAGGAATGCAGTCAGTCACTGACCAGGCTCTTCAGAAGCATGCAGAAAAGGCAAGTCTTGACTCAGTGCTTTAAATCTCAGGACTCCTTCCTCCAAGTCGATGCAACACTAAGAAGGGGAAGGCTGGTTACTTGCTGGACATTTCAGATAGCAAGTACCTCAGTCTGAATGCAGATGGTCAGCTCAGCTGACAAAAAGAGAGGACTCTCTCCACCTATGTCCAGCTGGTGTCCACTGAACATGACAATACAGCTTCATTTGGCTCAAAGCAAGGGCAGAGCTTGTTTCCATCTGCATTCAAAAGGCAACATAGATAAAACTCAAGTGATACACTGTGCCCTGCCTTTCCCAGTTTCCTCTTCCGTTTCCTCTTCCCATTTGCAACTTGTATGATCAGAAATACAAAGAATGGGAGATGCTAGAATGTCTATTGGGTGAATTCTTTCTTAATAACTTCAAGAGGGTTGGAAAGGGATCAGTGACTCTGAGCATACCAGAGCAACTCAGAGCAGCCAGCCAGGGAGCTGTGCAACAAACATTGCAAGTGGCACTCTGGAACACCTGACCATGAGTATTTTTGATGCCTCCAGCAAGTAAACCTGGAGGATTCACTGAGAGGAGACTTACAATAAGCAAGAAGCTGTTCCTTACCTTGAGAGATAACAAAGTCTGGAGGCCAATGCAAAACTCCAGCATTTCATCATCTGAGAAGAGAGAAGAGACTGATCAGGCTCAAGGCTGTAGATACTGCCCCTCTAAAGAAAGTGTCTGTCTCCTGTAAGAAGTGGAATATGAGAGCATCTGGTTCATTAATTTATATGGTTAATATCTATTTAGTATAAAGTTAATCACAAATATCAAGGACAGTGACGAATTAAACACACAAACATTAACAAGCAGATGGTAATAGTGACCAAATACCAGTACTCTTCTGCCACTGACTGATGAGCCATTAAAGGAGTCACTTAGGCATAGCCCTGAAAAGGGTCAAAATGGACTTTGTAACTGACAAGAAGAGGGAACTACCATTAACTGAGTATTATGGGATATTTGAGGAGGCTTGTGGGACTGTTTGAAACTCACTATGAGATACCAGAAAAGGGCTCATGGGTTCATGTAAAACTTGCTATGGGATGTTTAGTGGAAGGGCTGAAGGCAAGAATCAGGGTGGATCAGGGAGGAACAAGCATGGGAAAATGGAGTGTGGGGAGGTGCAGGGGTAGGGATAAGGGGACCAGTCACATGTAAGCAAGCTGTTGGTCAGTTCACTTGTCTGACTGAGCCCTGCGCCTGATGACTGCAATCTATCCTGTCTTCTTATTAAATACCTTTTTTTTTCTGTGTAACCAGCCTATGTGTAAGTGATGCAAGTTTAAGTGTTAGCAAGTGGAGAAGAGGCCACGAGTCAAAGGGCCAATAGGTCTAGATGTCAGCAACTGAGGGACTAGCATGCAAGAGAGTTTTGTGTGCCAGTAACTGAAGGGACCCCAGGCCATAGGGCTCATAGGTCTGTGTCAGCAACTGCAAGAAAGGGATGCAGCTTACAGGGTCGACAGGTCCAGGTGTCAGCAACTGGAGACTCCAGTGTGCAAGAGAGGTCTGGGTGCCAGTAACTGGGGAAGGGAGCATAGACCTGGATGTAAGCAACCGGGGGAACTGCAATGTGTGCTGCAAGGTCTGAGTTCCAGCAACTGGAGAAGGGACTATGGGTCAGAGGACCTGTAGGGCTAGGTAACAGCAACTGGAGAGACATATGCAAGAGAGTTCTGGGTACCGGCTCTGACCAGGGTCAGGGTCCATAAGTTTATAAGCCAGTAACTGAGGAGGATATAGCATATGTATGAGAGGTCTAAAAGCCACTAACTAGAAAGACTTGGGTGTGTTTACATTTCCCCAGTCAATTTAATCCTGTATGCGTGTATGTTTGTATTTGTAATTTGCTAGCAAATTTAAGGCTGGTCTAGTCAGTGAGTTAGGAGGAGGACTTTCCTGCATTTGAAAAGACTAAAGGTCTGAGTTAGTGGCTGGGTGAGGGGCCTAGGGTCCAGACACAGATATAAAATAGGCTTAGAATCTGTGCTGATAGCTGAAAAATCTGTGAATATGAGTGTGCTTGTGAATCTAGAGACTAGAGGATGCAGGAGTTTCTTGTGAGGATGTTTACATTTATGTGAGTGCTGGTAAAGGCACTGCTCTATATGTGGTAATTTGTGTTGCTGGCTTTATCTGTGTCCTCTTTGTATGTGCCTCTCTGGAATATATGTTGGGCCTTCCTACTGTCCAAACCTACAAATGAAAACATATACTGGGCTGGAATGGAAAAACCTCCTGGGTCTTCGAGTGTATCCATCTGGACTTCAGTGGCAAAGAAGGAAGAATTCCCAAGCCCTGGAGTCTGAAGGATTTGGCAGCCACCAGTAACATTATTAACACCCCCATGGCTTCTGGGTGCCTGCTTGCCCTGTAACCAGTTGCTTAAAAATATATATATACATATATATATGTATACATATAGTTTACTTATAACCACATAAGCAAGTGCACTTGTACGCACAAGGAGATGTAAGGCACAGATGCAGCAATCTTGCTCTTTACAGGCAGCCATTTCCACATCCCAGAAAAGTGGGTAGGTACTACTGGGCTAAATTCACCTGTGCTGGCTAATACAAAGTCTCCATGAAGGGCAAGAACAAGTAGGGGCAAAACCAGAGAAGAAGACTGAGCTGGAGTGTGGACGAGGAGGAATGACTTGGAATGACTAGATGACCAAGAAAGTGGAAAGAATGGACATGAAAAGAGATAGGGAGCAAGGGAAGATGAACAATGCTCATCAAAGTTGAGGAGACAGATAAAGGCAACAGGAAAAAGCTGAGGAGACTAATGGGGAGAAAGAACAGGGGAGAAAAAAAAAATCAGTAAGTTGTTTTCAGTACATGCAGATCTTGATGTAAATGCAGAACATGCAGCCTTTCTGCTGTTTTCTGGACATGTTCCAGTGGCTACCGACTGGACCTTTTCTCCTACAGCTCCTTCCTTCAAAGGGTCCTGCCTCAGGACAACTTGGGAGACTCAGCACCCTGCAGCTACTCTGGTTCTTCCAGGGTGTTCTCTGCAGCAGAGGCAGATGAGTACACAGACAAACATTCTGAGGAATAAGCTGTATCCTCTGTCAGTTTCTCTGATGACTTCATCCAGCCAAGGGCACAAGTGCCCATTCAGTCAGAGAACACAGGGCACCAGAGAACTAACCAAGCAGTCTGGATGATTTTAAAAAAGGTCCATTTTAAAGACCTAAAAGAAATGGAGAATTTTCCACATCCTGGGGTAAGACCAAAAAGCACCAAATTTCTCCCCACTTTCAACATCAGACTCTTCTCTGTATTCTTCTTATACAATCTGCCATTGGTTACATTGGAGGAATTCACAGCACACAGAATCAAATCAAAGAATATACTGAGTTGGAAGGGATCCACAAACAGAATAAGCTCAGCCAGCAATGGAGGTGACCATGTCACCAGCCTTCCACCACCTTAACCTTTTCCCAGAGATGCATTTAAATATCCATGGCAGAGCAACAGGGACACAGGAAAACTGGGGGAGAGGAGGGGTTGGCACTCTCACCTACAACCAGTGCTGAACACAGCACTGTCTCCTGTCCAAATTGCAATTCCATATGTTCTACTCGGCCAACAATGTTGTGGATGGGAAGAGAGAGGTCTCCACAGTCCATGGCAGACAATTCTTCCAGCCTGTGGGACACAAGAGGAGCTGTCGCTGCAAGTGGAGGAAAAGGAGAAACAGGACTTCTCACTGATAACAGTACTTGGTCTCACTGGAGGCAGGCCCACGAGAGGAGGAATCTTTCATACAACATGTCTGGAGGCAAATTCCAAAAGAAAAACCTTAATGCACTATCCAGTTGGGTTCCTCACCGATACGGCTAACCTTTAGCTCGTCAGCTTTACCATGCAGTACACACAGACAGAAAGACACAGCTCCTCCTTCTAGTCTGGGGTCTGCACACAACTTTGCCAGTGCTCCTGACACCTTGCCCTATAGTCCACCCTCTGCATCTTCTCCTAAACAACTATGTGCACATGCAAAGCTGCTAGTAATTATCATATGGGATTCGGAATCAAGAGTGGAATTTCAGTGCCTAGGTCCTCGTCATAGTTTTTGTTTTGTTTTGTTTTGTTTGTTTTTGTTTTTGTTAGCCATCCCTCCTTTTCTAGTGTGCAAAGACTTACCCCAGTTGGTTTAAACAGCTCTTGGAGATGAGATTTGGCAGGCATCCAGTATCAACAGTGGCTTTCAGTACCTGACCTTGGCACTGGGAAAAAAAAAACATAAAAACAGATCATTACTACAGGCTCAAAGTTGACATGGCCACTCCTTCAACAGTGTGAAAATCCCTTAGGCTTTCCTTAGCAACACAGCCAAAGATGTGGTGTTTAGGAGTAGTCAGAAGGCAGGACACTCATCCAAGGCAATGACAGTCTCCCTGGTGCTCTGCAAACCTCTGCCATGTTTGCCTGGGCACTTAACTGTTATTAGCGACTCTAACATAGCAATATTCCAGTCAAGAGATATATAACTATGAATTTGTTCAGAAAACCTACATGCATTTTATTAGCAGAGCAGTAACTGATATGATGAAAGCTTCTAAAGAAACACAAGTATGTGCTACAGCCTTTGCAGGTTTCCTCTCTCTATTTCTTCTGGTGTCACAGGGCACAATGTTCCAGTGCTACATGTCTGCTCTCAGCTGAGTATTCTGGGGCTCCAGCTTCCAGAAGAAGTCTGTGGGAGAAGTGGAAGAACCCAGGACAAACATCCCTGAATTTAAAGCAGTTCCCAAGATAACTGGCACATCCAACTGATTCCTGAATTCAAGAAACAACCTAATCAGGAGGTGTCTATTTTGTGTGGGGCTTACGTTAAGTTCCTTAAGGAAACATGACATGAGCACTTGTCCTGGTTTCTGCTGGGATAGAGTTAATTTTCTTCGTAGTGGTTGGTATGTGCCATGTTTTGGATTTAGGAGAAAAATAATGCTGATAATGCACTGATGTTTTAGTTGTTGCAGAGCAGTGCTTACACTAAGTTAAGGACGTTTCAGCTTTTCATGCCACCCTGCCAGTGAGGAGGCTGAGGGTGCACAAGAAGCTGGGAGGGGACACAGCCAGGACAGCAAACCCAAACTGGCCAAAGGGATATTCCACATCATATGACATCATGCTGAACAATAAAAAATGGAAGGGATGGCCGGGGGGTGGGGTGGGGCAGGGCACTGCTTGGAGATGGGCTGGGCATCGATTGGCAGGTGGTGAGCAATTGCATGGTGCACCATTTGCTTTGTATATATAGATATGTATTATTATTATTATCATCCCTTCCTTTTCTACCCAATTAAAAGTGTCTCAACCCATGAGTTTTCCTTTTTTTTTTCAATTCTCTCCCCCAACCCACAGTTGGGGAGGGAGGGAGTGAATAGCTGTGTGGTGCTTATCTGTCTGCCGAGTTAAACCACAACAGCACTGCAGCTACAATATCCATTGCTGATGTCATCTATGAACAGGAGAGACTGACTGCCATGCACCAAAGTCACCACTGCATGATCTTACTGTAACAATCCCCAGTGCCTTGTCCACTTCATTTCTTCACCCCCTTGCAGCTGAAAGGAAACAGGAAATATGGTTACCATCTGTTTTCTGCCCCCTCTGCAAGGAGGTCCTTAATGGCAGGCCAGAGATGCTGAAGGAACAGCAGCTCTCGTATACGGTAGAGGTCTGAAAATATAGTGTTGGCAAATACATTAATATGGGCTATGTTCGGGGGGATGGGGGGGAAGGGAAGAGGAATATGACTTAGTAAAGGAACTGGAAAAGAAGGAGTAATTGCCATCTGCAAAATGTGTTTCACCCACTCACAGTGCCTAACCATGCCTATTCTTAATGGCCTACTTCTTCAAGGTTCTTTCTTTCACCAGCACCAAAAAAATGAACCACAGAGTTTCCCTCTTGGGAGGCTCATTTTCCTACTGCTGTTGTTAATCTTTTGCCTGTGATTCCTTCTCTTCCAGTCACTGTGGCACTCAGTGCCGTGAGCCACTCAGAAGCAGCAACAGATCTGACACAGCTCCTCTACCCTTATGCTCACTCCTGACAAGAGCTTTAATACTTTGAATACATTGAGTGGATCAGTATGGCCATCAGAGATTCACAGCGCAGCATCAGTAGGGGCAAGGAAACTGCCTGAATTTCCTGATTTCTTAACTAAATCTGTTTATGATTATTACATGGGTTAATCATCATGGAGAGCTACATCCAGTATTTCCAAGATTTCATTTTTAAAATTTCTGTTTGTGAGTCATAACAAAGAGAAAGGACAAATCACCTCCTGTGAGAGATACTGCAATGCTGCAAACACACAACACCATTAGCAGCTTGAGTGCTAATTGCGCTCAAGGAAACCTCAAAGATTGCATGCTGGAAACTTCAGGTCTATTTTGCCTTGGAGTTCTTCCTGTGACCTAAATGCCCGGACACATCTGTAGTACATCAGTGTAGAGAATTTCATCATTCTGAACGCTTAGACGCACCACGTTCTTAGGAGGGCCATTTAGTTGAGAAATTCATCACTCTGGTAACTGTAAGGCCACTGGAGCCAGAGATCTCAAGCTATTTTGTTTTACAGAGTTCACGAAGAGTCATGTAAGACTCATATATGTACGTATGATGTGTATTTAAAGAACATCAGTGGTTTTAGAAGGATGAGCATTCACCATGTGTGGTCTCATTCAGGAACAAGGAGGGCACTAATCAGCTGTATCTACACAGATGCATATTTTCAACAGCTCCTAGTTGGGTTATTATACTTTCTCTTCTTTAATGTAAAAAAGCATGTCTTACTCATAAAGTATTATGTCCAGTTATTTAACAAACCCAAGTGGCTGCAAACATTTATGACTACTTACTTGCCACACAAGTGAGGCAGATGATGCTAAATATTTAGCAAAGCCAAAGCCAAACCAAGACAGATCTCACAGACTTCTGGCTGCCAGCACTGTTCCTTCTCCATTATATTATGCCCTTCTCACAGTCTCAGCCATCTCAGCCATACTGTCATCTACATTCAATTCAAGGTTGTTCTTTGGCACATGATATGGAAGTTGCCAGAGAACTACAAAGTCATAGGTTGGAAGAACTCAACCAACCTGATACCAGCTGGAAGATTTATAAAACAGAATCAGATTACAGAAAAACCAACCCCTAGACGCTCTCCCCACAGTTCTTTGCACATTCACACAGGAATTTTCCTCCCAGCTCCTTCACAAATGAGCATTCCTATTGCACTGCTGAGCAGCTTGAACTGCTGTCCCATGGTAATAAATATCACACATTACATAGCTAGTAGGAGATCCAGCCGAACTGATGCCTGTTCCCAGAACATACCCCCATTCTGTTGCCCTTCGTTCATGCCTGCCTCCTGTCTCTCGGCATAAATCTGCTTTAAGTAAGTGAGGGAGCATGCTAGAGGCTCACAGAAGGGGACCAGCTGCAAAGCACTCTATTTAGAAACTCCTGACTTTGCCGATACTTCTGCTTGCTCAAGAGAAAAATAGCCTCCATGGTTCCAGGCTATCTAGCATGTCGAGTTTAAACAACCAGGACTTAGAGTAGTGCCTGCCCATAGAGGTACCCAAGGCCAACTGGAAACATCCCACCTCACCTCATGACAGCACCTGGTTGTGGCAAAAGTGGTATTACAAACTTCAGGCTTTTAGAGAGAGAACAGCCTGGAAATGGACCGGACCCAGAGGACAAAATGTATTCCCTTCTCTCTACTTTTAGAGCTCTGTAATGTCTCTGCTGTCTGGCCCTCACCGACATACCAGACCTGCCTGGAAGGATTGTGACCAGATTAAAAAGAGGCAGAATAAAGCATAAATTGCAGATACATGCTAAGCACCTGCCTCCTCACTCTCTGTCCTGTGCTTCTCTGCGCCTCCTCACTACCTAAGTGGGTATATCAGCCATGAGTGTGACGTCAGGCATGCTACCACTTCTGCCCAGACTACAACCTGCCAACAGTGTCCAGCTGAATCAGCTCTTCCTCATTAACAGACATGGATTCTACTGGGAAGGAGTTAATCATCCCTGTGGCTCACAGAGGCCAACTGTTCATGGCCCAGCTACGGAAAAGGCATTGTTTCAGCTCTTCGGAAACAGAAGACCCAGAGTATGGACAGCAATTCCTAAGGAATCACTTTGGGAGCAAGCAGACCTGAGATGGATGAGCTGTTAGCATTATTGTGATAATAAACCTGAACTGTATCACTAGGCTGATTCCTGTGTTTTATTCCAGAGCAGGCTGGGAAATTTGAAAGTTAGAAACTTGCTAGGATATAACAGGACAGTGATTACTCTGTAGAAAAGGACATTTCAGACTCTCTCATTTGGATGCAAGGAGCTCTGCAGTTATCAGCTCCAACAGCCTCACCAAAGCTATCCACCTTCCTATTACACCACTAACCATTTGCCCAGAGAACTCACCTGGAGTCTGAGGATAATTCTTGGTGTGTACCACAAATGCAACGCAGACTAGGTAAGGAGAACACAATGAAGTCATAAGCACTGCAAACCTTCTTGGACTAAGAGGACTTTTCATCACATTGCCTACTCTCCTCTGTGCCCCAGAACTTTCAGCCTGTTACTACCAGTTTCCATTAGTCTTTATTTAAAGGTCAGCTATGTAGATTTCCAAGAAAAAGAGGGAGGGAAATCAGCAAGGATCATCATTTATAAACAGCTTTGTTTTCTGAAATAATGTCAGCTCTGAAGTCAAGAAGCTGCTTTTACCAGCCAAGCTTGGTTAATCCCAGGTTGCTTTGGCATAGAGGAAAAGCAGTCTTGGGCAGCAGTGGAATCTTTCAGCATCTATTCCCAAGTCAATAAGAGACAAGTCCCACCACAGAAATAACAGCTTGTTTTTACTGTGTAGATGCCAGTCATGTGAAAAGCTTTCCAAACTGCTTTACAAAAACTGCAAAATGGGTATTCTGTTAAAGTACCATGTGAGCAACCTACCTAAGTAAACGGAGGGTGAGTGACTCTGCAATACAACTATCACAGACTGTGATCTGTGATCTCTGGAAGTAAAAAGAGTCTTAGGCACAGGGCAACTACAACCTGTTACAGTGAAAACATTGCCTGAATATCTCTGTATCATTGAGGTCTACTTAAATTCATCTTTATTTCCTAGTCAAGTTCAGCTACTACTCAGGTGATGCACTAGTCACCACTTCAAAATTTTCAGCATACTTGCCTGAGTGTAAATTGAAACTTCAAGCTGCTAGATGATATTTTCTTGGGAACTTCTGTCAGAGAGAAGAGATATCACTGGGGCCATGGTCCATTTCTAATAAAAACTACACCATTGTCAAGCAGTTCTCCAAAAGGTACCAACTCACACCTCTGGTTAAAACGAATGGGCAGCCTGTGAGTGCTGTTTACTGCTGTAATTACAGGTGAGGCTTTTTGAAGTTCACAAATGTGAACATGAAAAAAACTAAACAGAAGGTGAGGAGATCTTCCCTTCCTTACACGTAAGAAAATTAAGCATGGCAAACGGTAACTGGCTCTGAAGAAGGGCAGAAAAAGAAACACCTGTGCAAAAAGTACGGAGTTCAGGGAGAGTTAAGTGCAGTATTAGACCTATTTCCTTGACTGTGATGTCTGTTAACTTTCCTCCATGAAGAAACAAGTAATGTATGTGACAGCACAGGTACAGACGTTAGAATCACAAAAGGGGAACAATTAGTGGATTCTGACACTGTTGCCTCTGGGATGTGATACCCATGCCCATGCCTGGCTGTCTTTGTTTGAGATACATGCATGACAAAAACACTACTTATCACTAAGTTTCCTCTTAATGAGCAATACAGAGGGTTGATTAAAGTAAAAGAAACACGTTCATCTGCTCAAAAAAGACTACGCTACTTGGAGTGCCGTTCAGCTTACTAGTTCGTTTTCCCAAGTATGGATATGTTAACCTAGCTACAGCACAGTCTAAAACTCAGGGTAAGCAATGCCTATCTGCAACAGCAAAGGCTGGAAAACAAAGTAGTCAATGAATTTGCATGGTCCTGAGACAGTTGAGCTGAACATGTCAGAAACCATCAAGCTGCGTTCATAAGCTAATCAATTGTGCCAATCGAACTTTTAAAGGTGTATATGTTTTTTCTAAAAGCATAGCTTTTGCACTCTAACATGAGATGTTATTTTAGGACAGGTTACTGAAACAGACACAGCTGTAAAATGGATTTTTATACCAGGTGAGTGTTCTGTACATCTTGGTGAGTCTCATATCTGCATGTTAATGGACAGCTCTAACTATGCGGCATTAAAACCTCTTTTATGGGGCACAGCTTTTGGACTTGCTTTTTTATCTGTAGGGGCCAGGGAGGTGTGTGTTCTGCTGCTTCGGTGGGTATAAGAAGAAAAGGGAGCTAAAAATATTGCTTCCATCATGAAATGCAACAGCACTAATTCAGAGCACAGTTAGCCACTTTCTTAGAAGTTCCTTTGACACCTGAGAGGATCTGACCAGACTGGATCCAATCCGTGTAAATCATCTAAGGACACCTGTCTTAGAGTGACAAGGAGACATTCCTTGCTTCTGTATGCAGTTATGCAATATCTCATATCATGGGAAAGCTGACCATCAAGAAAAGCGTGATGAAGGTATTTTCTCTTATCTTCATATATGGACAACTAGAATGCTTGGGGTAGAAAGGCTTTCCTCTGTCTGTTGGAAGAACTGAATCCAAACTCCAGGAGAGACCAAGTGGGAAATCTGCTCTCTCTGGCTTCAGCTGGGTCTGCAATTAAAAACTTGGAATGGCCCTTCGGAATGGGGCAACTGGAACTAAGTGAGTATTTGCCATCACTGTGAAATCAGCAGTACTGTGTTGTTGCCTTACCTGGCACTGTATTAGCAGGGATGAAGACTCTTTTCTCCTGTGCTCTCCCTTTTCCATCTTTTCATCCCGGTCTTCTGCCAGTGGAGATTGAGTCCATGCAGACTGAACCCTGGTCTCGCCCCGGAGTTTGTTCAGATTGCCTTCCAAGAGGCGCCGCTGGACCACGCTGTGTGGCTGCTGTCTCCATCACAAAGAAAGAGAAATCCCAGCTAAGTATGGTGCTATGGACTAGGACATTTGCTAGCCCAGGAAAACAGGTTGCAAATGCTTGGCCCACCTGATCATCCTGATGCAAGACAGGATTATCCCAAGAAATATTCTTTAAATCCCATGTTTTTTTCTGCAGCCCCTGCAATGATATTAAAGTATTGGACTGTTCATGACAGGTAGGTCTCTGAGAAGCAACTGTTGGAGGAGAAGAACATGTCCGATGCATGCTTTCCCCACATATATCTGTTCCTTCAGCTAAACATGCACTCCGCATTCTCATACCTGTCCAGGTACTGCAATATACTACCTGGTGAGTGTGCTGACACCAGTCA
Source organism: Chauna torquata (assembly GCA_013399475.1). NCBI lineage: Eukaryota > Metazoa > Chordata > Aves > Anseriformes > Anhimidae > Chauna > Chauna torquata. Next base: position 1,306 of record VXAL01010449.1, on the reverse strand, counting down.
GGCACATTCACACCTTCTACAGGGGAGAGTGACAGGGAATGCAGCATGTGTGTGATGTACACGTGGTAAGAAGGCAGGAGTCCAGAAACTTTAGGTGTACAAGCATTTATTTGTAGTGAAGCAGGAATTTTCCACTGCATAGGAAAATAAAACTAGCTTCTAACGTTCTTTGGAGTCTTTCTCTGCTCCATTCCATCAGAAATGATATTATTTAGGCTCCTTTTCTAGTCGAGGGAGCATCTATTAAGCCCTATGTTGTTCATAGCTAGAGGGGAGCACCATCAGCGCAACAGCTGAAGATCTGCTTTATTCCTATCTCATGTAATAGTAGCACTTTCATCTTCCTTTCTCATGGGTCAAAGAAGGGGAGATGCATGAAAAGGGAAGAAAATTGGCAAAAACCTTCTTGTCCTGACATTGCAAACACACATAGGCAAGTGTTGCTTTGGAAAGAAATTTCCCTTTGATGCTCTAATTTTTGCCCAATGTTAATCCAGTGTCTCCAGTCCCTGCAATGCTACTGAATCAACAATGCGCAGCATCAATGAATCACGCCTGTTGGAGCCAGTTTTGGTCCATTCTCCTTGTACAAGGCCCCATGGCTGTTTTCTCAGAGCAACTGAGTGTCATGGTTTTGGCTGGGACAGAGTTAATTTTCTTCGCAGAGGCTCACACAATGCTGTGTTTTGGATTTTTGATGAAAATAGTGGTGATGTTTTTGGTTGTTGCAGAGCAGTATTTACATAGAACCAAGGACTTTTTTGCTTCTTGTGCTGCCCTGCCAGCGAGGAGGCTGGGGGTACACAAGGAGCTGGGAGGAGATAAAGCCAGGGCAGGCGATCCAGACTGACCAAAGAGATATTCCACACCATATGACGTCATGCTCAGCCATAAAAGCTGCGGTAAAGAAGGAGGAAGGGGGGGGGACGTTGGGAGTGATGGCGTTTGTCTTCCCAAGAAACCATTACGCGTGATGAGCCCTGCTTTCCTGGCAGTGGCTGAACACCTGCCTGCCCATGGGAAGTAGCGAAAGAATTCCTTGTTTTGCTTTGCTTGCGCGCGCTGCTTTTGCTTTACCTAGTAAACTGTCTTTATCTCAACCCATGGGTCCTCGCACTTTTACCTTTCTGATTCTCTCCGCATCCCACCTGGGGAGAGTGAGCAAGCGGCTGTGTGGCACTGAGCTGCCTGCCGGGGCTAAACCACAACACTGAGCAACAGTGTGAAGAAAGGCAATGAATCTCGAATGTAGTCTGTCATAGATTAGACTGCATCAATTACGAGTTTATCAAGTAATTTATTAATT
>VXAL01010446.1:21896-78041 GCA_013399475.1 Chauna torquata | reverse complement strand
CCGTTTTGAAGGCCGGTAAATCATGGATGTCCTACTGTAGCCAATTTGAGAGACTACAGGGATACGAAAGACTTGGGCTGATACTGTCTTCAGGGATAAATGTAAAGCTCATTCTCAGCCAGGTGATCTGTTCCTGTAATACAGTCCTTTTTCTATACTCTACATGTACAGCCTTTCTCAGTCTCTCTGTTCCAGCCCAGAATTCCCCTTTACGCTCTCCTGAAATCCTGGTCTTTGACTCAGATCTCTCAAAGTCTGTTTGGCCGAGGAATATCCTCACTTCCTGCTGTTCAATACCCTGAGCAGGGCCCTAATTTGCTGCTTGAGTTAACTTCATCCAGGCCATTGGGCTCTTGTAAATCCCATCACAGGGACTTTATGATATTCTTAGTTTTATTTTATTCTGAAACTCCTAGTTGCCTGAGGTTATCAGATTATGGGAGTTTCATTTTTCAGTGAAAACACAAACCCCAAAAGCTACAAACACAAGAAATAAATAAGAATCTAAATTATAGTTGTTGAAGGGGTTTTAATCTCATTATTTCTGAGACAAGCCCTTGATTCTGCAAGAAGCATAAATCATGATTGTTAAACACTTAGCTGTTCTGTACAACTCTGCTAGGAAAAATATTATTTCAAGAAAATGAATTTTACAATATTTCATTTTAACCCATTATTCTTTGTATTTCAAAGAAAAATGTCACTGCTTCTCATGCTATTAATGTCTATCATTTTCTGTTTGGTCATGTCTAATATCTTAAGCATGGTACTGCTGAAGCCAACCACAAAATTCGTAAATTCTGTCTACCGAACGACACCTAATGGTTTGTAATCCATACAAACTGTTATGGAGATGTAACTGACAAATCTAAGGATAGCATTCATCTCCAAGAAAACACACAGAATGACAGGAATATTTAAAATTATCTCGAAGCAAAAGCCAAAAGGCGAGGGGGGCATTTTTCCTTTAATGGAAGTTCTTCAGCCTAATCCATAGACTATTGTTTGTTAATTTCATAAAAATGCTTAAGAAATTAGAATGGATTTTGAAATGAAGGTCCAGCAAAGCTTCTCTAGTGTAATACTCAGACATAGTAAACAATTACATTACATAAACCAACCATCTGAACAGAAATGATAATTAAAGTAATGCATTGGTGTGCTTCATTGATTTATGAATTTGTTTAATGATTCCTGTCAGAACAGCAGAAGCCGTTGTGCATTCACCAGTTTTAAGAGATGGTATATAGTTGTGTGACCTTTCACTAAAGAGGAAAAGAAATATTCCTGAGCTATCAAAAAAATTATGAAAGAAGTGTTGTTGCGACAAACTTTACAACAATTTGAAAATAACATCCCACAGCCATTAATTTTCTTCATGCACAAAGCTGTTCCTCTTTTTCACTCTACCATTCAGAAAATAGAGGAATCTGCCTAGTCAATGCTTGCATTTTGCACTGGAAGTATGTGGGTCCCTGTCTGAAACAAATAAAACTAAAGAATCCAGGGCTGAATTTTTCCAAATTTGATTTAGATTCAACCCAAACAAGTACCCCATGTTCTTGCCTGAAAGGTAGCAGCTCACACTCCCCAGTCGATTACTGTTCTTCATTGGCATTTGGAGTGCCTACCCAAAATCAGAGCTCTGCTGTGTGAATTGTGGTTAACACCCATACACTGAAATACAGTCTGTGACCCAAAGCACTTATGATCTAGACAGACAGTTGGGGAAAAACCAAGCATACAAATGAAAGCATACAAATAATAACCTCCTGCTGAAATCCAGGGAGATTTTACCCTCTGTTTCATGCTAATTCTCAGTGATATTGAAAATCTCACCCACAAAGTATAAGCAAATATATTATCTTGCTGTTATGGAGATAGGGAGCTTAAGCAGAAAAAGATGAAGTATATTATCCAGCTTTGTGCAGGAGGTTTGTGGTAAAATTGAGTCTTAAAACCAGGAGCATAGATTTTTGCAGCAGGTCAGCATACCTGCTTCCCTGCTACGGACATATTCTGTTCTGTCCCCAACAGTTTTGTGAGGGGGGTCTTCTCCGACCCCTAATATGCATCCATTAGCAGTGGTGAAATCCACACCAGGTACTAAGAGTAAACAGTATCAAATGACTTCAAACCTAGACACAGCGGGAGGCATCCTGAAAGTAGGGAAGGAGGAGTCTTTTAAATTGGCTGTTGTAAAACAAATGGAAGGGTCCAGAGGGTGCATTTGATATTTATCTGTGTATTTCCTTGCTTTTGTTGTTTTCTGTCATTGTCCTATCATTCCATTCCCCTTGATTTTGTGTAAACTTCCTTGTTTGTTTGCTTTTCTGATAACTTGTAGAGTAAACTACTCGTTCACAAGAGAAAATGCAGCTGGGAGAATAAAGCAGGGGAAGGGTTTCTGGCTGGAATACTTTCCACATAGCATCATAGTTGCTTGTGACTTTGAGCACTGTGAAACATTTGTTTGTCTTGCTTTCTTTCCTTGCTTTTCACAGTCCTCTTCAATCTCCCGAGCAGCTGATACACAGAGAGAATCCCCTAAAACACTAAACACATTTTCTTATTTACTGTCAAATCTACGTTTTCACACACAGCAGAGATTGGAAATGTCAATATATCTTTTTAATTGAATGTGGAACTTGTCACATCAGGTTGTAAGTCCCTTGAAATCCCAGAAACCCCAGAATCCCTTGAAAACCCATTTTGGATACAGCTGACACTTCAAAGAAGGGGAACAAGAACGGAAAGCTCTTGCAACCAGAGAGAACCAAATGAAAACACTCCCTCAGACCTCAGTCCTCAATTATGCTTTTTCCCTGTGTATTTTGCCTGCCAAAATCCATAAATGACTTTCAGAATGACAATGTGATGAACTAGAGACCAACTCTTTACCTCTTCTTATCATTTTAGCAGCTCAGCTGTCTCAGGCAATTGTACTTTTCTGAATGATGACAGAGGTGAAAGAGACACTGTGAATCTAGAAGAGGGAAAGACCTTCAGTCCTAAAGGTGGACTACGTCTTACTGGTAGTTTGTTGCCATTAGCTGAAGACACTGCCATTCACATTTAGAAGGCAAGGAACAGTAAGGTTTACAGATGGAAGCATGCAACAGCCCTACCACAATTGTTAGAAATCTTTTCATTTCACTTCATAACAAATGTTAGTGTCACTCTAACGGTGCCCAGTAGTTTCACAAATACTAAAAGAGAATAAGAAGGTAAGGAAAACAGATATTCTGATGTATGTTCTTTCAGGTCTGGATACATAAGGACCATCACCATTTGACCCCTTCACAATACTGATAATAAAAATACTAATAATAAAAAAACAGTGTGATACCATAAACTGTTAAAATATTTAAAAGACATGCAATGGAGCTAGAAAAAACGTACAACAGCGGGAGAAGGAAAGAGGAGAAGAAAGAGGTGAGAGGACTCTTTTGCTACATGACTATGCAGTATGCAGCGGTGGCCAGCATCCCCCTGCTCCACAAAATTACCTGAAGATAGAAAAGTCTCAGCTGCCTCTCAAGCCCTTTGGTCACTGACTTGGCACAAAAACCAAGAGTTAAAGAAACAGAGGAGTCTCTTTCCTCTCACCTCAAAAGTAGTGCAGATTTACACCCACTGCACTCTGTAAAGGCTACTTAAGGTCGGAAACGCTATGTTACATTTGGGTATCTTCTTATGCAGGCATTTAGAGCCAGGATAGATATCCCAGGATTAATCAGATTGTCCAGAAATTGTTTGGATGTTTACTCTTACTGTAGTCATTATAAGTTATCACATAGCTCAATGACTGTCCTTGGACCATTCTCGGGTAATATCTGGATTTTACGTGACTCCAACATATGCTTATTTTATGCATTGTGGGGGGCACAATGAAGTTAGGAGGGCTCTCTAACATACTGTGAATCAGGTTAAACACTTTCATAATTCCTTGATGGATCACTGAGCAAGAAGCACCGATGTAAAAGTTTATCACCATTACTGGCAGCAATTGGCAAACTCTTAGCAGTGCCAGTAGAGACCACAGTCAAAGAGTGTCTTAAATCTAGCAATAAAAAATCTGACTGAGATTTTGCTTTAAAGAGCAGTTTGGAAGCAGAGTTTTGAGTGAAAGCAGAGTATCAGTGTGAGTATGAAACTTATTCAAGCTGTCAATCTAGATGTCAGTTAACATGCCTAGATTTATTGTTATTACTTGTTTGCATGTTTACCAAAATGTAAGCCTACATTTTCTAGCATGCACATACTTCTAGCGAACGACTTCCCCGAGTCACATGTAATTGAATGGTATGTATCAGTTAGCCTATACTAAGCAAAGCTTTAGGCATAGGCAGGTAGAGCTGGCTTTGCACTGTGCCTCCCCAGTCTCCCCTCACTACTTCAGCTAGTGAATGCTCCTGTACCACTCACTAACTAAAACATACATTAGCTGCTGGCAAGCCAATAAAATGCAGAAAATTCCATCTAGGTAGTTTTGCCAAAGCAGTAAAAACAACTTAATTTTAATGTTTGACATTTTAGTAGCCGTCAGCCTTATGTAATGAGGAACCGCACAACCCACTTCAGAGACAGCAGCATCTCTTAGATTTCTGGGCCAGTAAATGAAAGCAAAGTTTAGTGTATATCATGTAAAATATGAAGTCTAGGAGCAGTGAACAAAAACAAACAAAAACAACAACAACAAAGCTATTAAATAGCAAAAATGTGCAGCATACTGATCAAGAGAGATTTGGGAAATTACCATAAAAGAAATGTTGATGTCTTCCGCTATACGGCTGCATTACAAAAGGCAAACATGAAGGATAAACTGACCCTTGAGACAAGGAGGCAAAGCAACACAGAGAACCTGAGCTGTATTAACCACTATCCAGTTTAGTATAAATTTGTCAGGGAGAGCAAAAGGCTTTAAGATAAGATTATGACTTTAGGCAAGACATATTTCATAAACAGCACCTGCTAACAACAGCCACAGAAAGTATTTTGCAATACTGAGCCCACTGAAAATCACCCTTCTCTTCTCAGCACCACACCCCATAGGAAGGTTTGAGAGGGGCAGTAATTAGGAGTAATCAGGAGTAACAAGGAGCAGCTGTGGCCCAGCTGCTGGGGTAGCAGCAGAGCCTATTTCTGCCACTGCTAACACACTCACTCACTCGGGATCTAGTAGTACAGGATGGGCATCAGTTGGTTATGGCTGATTATGGCTTCCATGTGCTTGGATGTTTCCATAATAACAGGTGAGTCTGTGCAATTTTCTTTTTTCTCTTATTTGGGTGCAGTCTTATGTTATGGAAAGTGCTTGTAGGAGCATGAACGAGAGCTACTCCTGAGGCCAACAAAATGGCTGTTGTGCTCACACAGGGGAAGCAGCCTGCCTTGGGAGCAGAGGGAGGTCGGTTTGACTCCCTGGAGATCTCCATGGTTTGAAGAAAAACTTTGGCATTTTTCCCTATGTAAAACCTTCTCCTGGAAGGTACTGAAGGAAGTGCTGAAGCCAGCTCTGCAACAGGCTTTTTCTGTTTAATTCTTCCCCTGTGACAGACCACCTGTTACTGAGATATTTAACTAAGGATTCATACAAAGGACAGCACTTGTGTCCCTGTGCCTGCCTGCCCCCCCCCCTCCCCCCCCCAATGTCCTTTTCCTGATTGAAATATAAATTTAGGGATGTGCTTTCATTAGTTCTAGCCTCCCTTCCTCTATCATTCCTTTCTCTAACAGTTTGTATTCCTCATTTTCTTCCTGTCCCTCAGTTTTCCCTCACTGGAGAGGGTTGGCCTATGTTCCTGCCAGAAGGGCTGTGTCAGTGGTGGGTTTGGGCTCACTTTACTCTTCCAAGGCCTCAATGAGGAAACAAATCAGCTTTTAAAAAACAAACAAAAAACAACAACAGAAAGAACAGGCAGATAGGCCTTTGTCCTGTCACTCCCTTAAATATATGCTTAAAGTGATATCCTGGTTTGAGGCCTTCAGAGATAAAACTGTGAATTGCTAATTGTGCGGAGCTTTTCTTGATGCCTGCAGTCAAAAGTTACATGTCCTTCTAGCAGGTTGTGCTTTAGCCAAACAGAAATTACAGGCTCAGTGCTGAATAAAATACCATGATTAGTGGAAGTCTGAATGTGTCCTTCTACTGAACAGAAGAAAAGGATGTGTAAAGTTTGGCCCTCTCTATAAAATGAAAGTGTGCTGTTGATACTTTTAAGAAGAAAAAAAAAGTGAAGACTGGTAAATATATCTCTAGATGAAAAACAAGTGCTGAACTTAAGCTACCAATGATATTTTTAGGATGTTTGTTTCCTTGCAGTAGTAGAGTAGGCCATATATTATTAATAAAACCCATTTTTGATAGCTTTTAGCTCTCACATGTAGCAAATTACATAGAGCTGAAAACTAGTGTGCTTTTTGGCAGCATGACATGAAATGTTTTTTCCCCAAAAGATTGTTTTAATCCATAGGCCTTGTTTTGGTTTCTGAAGTGGCAGAGAAAGTGAATTACCCAGAATTTCAGATGCATGTTTGCTCAAGATCAAAATGATGATGAGTTACAATTGCCCTTAAAGGTGCTCAAGTCTTTTCTTACTAAAGAGAGGAAGAAGGTCCAACAGCATCATTAAACACACTGCTATTACGCAGTATCTTTTCATGTGGTACTGCAATATGTCATTTGATTGTGCAAACCTCTCTGAAATAAGAGGAATTGTTGCATCGCTAATTTCACCTAAACATAACATTCTCATTGTGGCATATATTAGCACTCTACAGAAATGGTAAGAATAAAGTGTTCACTACAGCATTTGTATGATTAAGCTTGCTTTTGAGTAGCTTTGGAAATGCAGAAGCTTTTTTGTGGATTAATTTTACTATTCAGAGACCTATTTTTTTCTAAAAAGGGGGAGCAGCACATCACCAACTTCATAAAGGGTATATGGACAAATTGCCTATGAATGAAACCAGTATGGGAAAAAAGTTTTCAGCTGTTGAAATACGTTGTAATGTGTAGCCTTGTAGTGGTAGGAAAAAAGATGACTGACTCTCATGTGGTCCCAGATGTTCTGAAGATGATTGAGTGAGTGTAGCTCCTGTTTCTGTGGAGAAACAGGATAAAGACTGAAAAAATAAACCACAGTAACTGTTTAACTGCTTGGACCTGCTCAAAGGGCAAATTTTACACCGGGAAAAGAAGAGAAACTAAACTGCACATATACATTCTAAGCGTTTGACATGTGTTATGGCCCAGTATGTGGCAGCTTCATTCTGTGTCTTAGTATTGCTGGCTGGCTGTAAGCCTTTCAGAGCATCCAAACAATTTCAAGCAGTAGGCTCAGAAAATTCAGGCCAACCAAGTCTGAAAGATAACATTAAAATAAATAAAAGCAACAAGTGCTGTTCCCAGGGAAATAAGCCAAGATGGGATGATAGTCTTGGGGGGAATGATGGTGCCCTTGAAATCTGTTATAGCATTTTTTCTGATTTTTGACCAAAAAAGGAAACTGCACTGAGTTTTCTTCCTGACTCTCACATAGCAATGATATGTGACTTTGGCAAGAGTACTTGGCCTGAATTGTACAGTGCACCTGGATTCTGCCTGAGCACCTGTTTTATGCTGGTCTCAATGGGGTTAAAATTTGTTTTAGGTGTTTATATGGCTGAGTGTATTGCTATTTATTAAGCTTGTAGGATAGCTCATATTCAACACTTCTAGGGTGTTTTTATTGAGGGCAGGCCTTTATTTTACAATGTAATGTACAGACAACTCAAGAGTGACTCAAGGAGGGATGTTCAAATCTGTATTGCCTTGGAAGTGCTAGAAAAAAATTCTGGCATTCTACTCTGGAGAGTCTTGACAGCTGGAATGCTGAAGTAGTTATTTCCTCTGCTGAGGATGTGAAGTATGAGCTATTGACGACTAAATGAATAATGCTTTATGTTTAGGGACCAGTGATAAAACGCTCTTCTAATAACTTCTTGCTGTTCTCTGGCTATCTCGGTGACTCCTTGCTTACCCACAGGTATGGTGCTGGCCAGCACATGACTTTAACATAGAATCCCCTTAGGAAGCCTCACAACTGTAAAGCTCAGACTGAAATGGAAGGACCAGCTACACTTTCTGATTTCCCATAGCTTAACATTTGTTAGACTAAAATACATTTTAAAACCCCAGAGAATCTCTGGGTACAATAAGTGGCAGTAAGTTTGCCTCTTATTACATAATTTCACTGGATACTTATGTAATTATCTTCAGTGCAAATAAAATCAATTATTTTGATTACTTCAAAATATATATGGTGGGATAAGAGGTGTATGACTGTACCTACAGGAAGCTTTGTAACTCTGCTGGTCTGCATGCTAATAAAATGACTAGTTGCAGTCCTGAGATGTAGTTAAAGTTATCCTAATACACCCTGTAGTTTTGTAGATTGAACTTTGCATTGAGAACATATAGAAGTCTCCCTCTGGAAAAAGGGAGAAGGTGAGGGAGTGCAGTAGTTAAAATTACATGCAATACTCTTTAGTATCCACAATTAATTGCAGGTAAAAACAGTCCCATTAGATGTACACAGAACTCAGGTACTTCAAGATTTCTTGTAATATAGACTCTTGATTTTATTTTTTTCCCCCTGCACCAAAGGCAAATCCATCCCTGGTGTCTGTGATCTCCCCTAGACTGTATAGTTGTTTGTTCTTGTTTAGTGTAGTAAAGTGTTGTCTTTCTTCCCAAGTCTGTGGCAGTACATTTTGCTGTTGTTTCAAATTGTACTTTTAAGATTCTTGTAGAATTTTTCTATTCAAATACTGTAATATCATATTTTATATGTGTAATTGAATAATTCTGTATAACATTCAGTGATGCTTGAGCTGACTTGGTGTTAGGACATCGTCATAAAGAGGTTTTGGTCTCAATGCTGTCCTTTTTTGGCATTTAAATTAAAAAAAAATTCATTTCTTTGGCAATGAGTCAGAGTTCAAGAATGCTAACTTCAATCGTGTTTAGCACTAAGATTTTCCTGCCACTAGTATTCTTCAGTTAATAGTTCTGTGTAAAGGAAAAAAAAAGTACTGTATATACTGTCCATAAAGTACAAAATGATAGAATTCTGCCTTGCATCATTAAGGAAAAATGAATAAATAACAGAAAAATGTCAATAAAAAGCCACTCAGTCTGCAAGCCTGGTAATATATCTTGTAAAAACACACAGTACATGTTTATAGAAGTGCTCAGAAATTCCCACTATATTGCAAGCATGATGATTACAGCAGGAGTTAACAATGTTCAGCTAATAACGATCATAGCAAATTTGGGCCCAGATTTGGCCCAATCTGCAGAAATAAAACAATTACTTTGGAGTCTATCTGTGTAAAAGCAGAGGTAGCATGTGCTTTTATTTGGTCTCACAACAAACACCCTTGTGTTAAATGTGAACTCTGAGTCCCTGAAATCATGTAGGCATGTATGTGTTCAAAAGTCTTGCTGATCTCAACAGTTAAAGCAAGGTAGAAATTATATACCTGAAGTTATGCACATTTTGTGGCATCCTGCTGTATCAGAGTTAATTTTATACTCTGGCTACAGATTTCCTTACTCGTAATGCTCTCCTTACCTGTGCCATCTCTTTAAGGTGTCTGTAACTGTCTGTATTGTGATTTGCTACAAGATGATTGAGGAGCGAAGTAAAGGAATTTTTATTATACTTATGATTCCCACATAAGTATCACTTTAGTATTCTTTTGAACAGGAATTAAAACTTAATTAAAAAGTATTTAAATACATATTTAAAAAAAAAACATTTTGATACTTCTTGAATGATTGGATGGATGTGGGTAGTGGGGCTATCAACTTAGAGCTCTGAGGGAATCATTTCAACACCAAACAATAACTTTGCTAGGCCAGATATGTAGTTACTGTGGAGGTTTCCTGATTCTAGCATACAAGAGAAAAGAATCCTTTGTCAGTGTAAGCATCCTCTAATTTGAAGAAGTGGCTTTAGTGCCATAGTCAATGGAGTAATAGCTGGCACTGTTGACACTGCTGTACAGGGAGAGCTGTAGTGGTAGGGGTTTGGTTCACGTTTTTAATAGGAACTAGCACATGTGCCTCTCACATCTTTCTCCAGGAGAATTAACATAGTCACTTTAAAATATAAATGTTGTACGTACAGAAAGATCACAAGGAAAAAAGAAGAGTGAATATAATTTAGCATTTTGCCATACCCATGTATTTTGAGACCAAGAATAATTGTACTACCCATTTCTGGAAACGTAAGAAGCCACAAGATTATTTAAAAGTTTGCAACAAGAGTTGGTTCTTTGCAGAATGAGATGCTAAACTGAGGATTTACAAAAGCAAAAGGCATCTCAGTTAAGATGCCAGATGTTTCAAAGCTACAATAGTATTTATTTCACTATCTACTTCCAGATCATAACTTACTTACTGATAGGTTGATTGCCATTGGATTTTAAAAAAAAAAAAGTAAATAAAAAGATTATGGCAGACTTTAAAAGGAGGCATTAATGCATTCAACTAAATCTATTTTTATAGCATTTATGTCACACCTTTATATAAAGGTCACAGATGGAGGAAAAGGAGAATGTGCCACCTCCTGTGTCAAGTGCAGCAGTTCTTGAGACTAGCAAATTGTTCTGTTACCTGAATCTTGTATCCATTTGGGATTAAACAATTTTTTTCTGCAAAGCATTCAGATGTATCTTCTGTCTGGCAGAATATATCCATCACTATACTGAGACTATTGTTCTACATCTGAAAGCAGTTTTCCTCCATGGATGAGCTTATTTTAAAGTACCAGCTCATCTGAAAAGCCATATGCCTGGTTTTTTTTGTTTGGGTATGAAGGGATGGGGGGAAGAAGGTAAGGGAAGAGGGATGTTCATGTATGAATGTTTGTTTCTGTCCTAGAGAAGGGCATAGACAAACTAAATTGATTTTTTTTATTATTTTCAGGAAAGGGTGGAGAGTGGAGGGAGGAGGGAAGTGTCTGAGTGCATGGAAGAAAAACACATCTTAGTGATGCCTTATTCTGCACATGAATTGTACACATTAAATATATAATAACACAGGAAGAACTGGACCAGAACTGGAATTGCATATTAAACTTTTCCATCTCTTTATTACTGTTTGCCATGTTTTGTTATGATACTGGTGACTGGAAGTAGCTTGTTTGAACTTGCAGAGCTCATGGCATGCTAGATGGTTTCTCCAAAATGCAGGTGTCATTGGTTAACAGAGCATCTGCTGCACACCAGATGGTACCAAAAAGTAGCTCTTAATATTAGATGCACTTTGAACTGCCAAGAAAAGAAATGCATAGCTTCCTTTATTCTGTGGTGAAACAAGGTGGTTTAGTCACACTTTGTACAATATCTGCCAGAAACAACAGAAAAAGCCCTTAATATTTCCATATATTTAGGTGATCTCCTACAATATATTACTGTAATTGGTTTCTATCTCTTTTGGACTGCAAATGGTGTAATAGAAGCTGTCCTTGGGCACACTACCAGAAGTTAAGGAGAAAAAAATATATAGTTTTGTTAAAGGTGAAGCCATTAGATCAGTCTTTTCCAGTTACTTTAGCTGCCATTCTGCTGAGAGGGGAAAAGAAATCTTTAAGGAAAAGTACCTCAGTCTTACCTGAGTAGTGCTTTTTCAGCCATGTCATCCATGACACAGACTTTCAGAGTAAAACCATTCATTAAAACACAGTTGCACATTAAGTAGACTGAAGTTGCTGCTATTGGTTTCCTACAAAAATGGACTGTTTCTGTAACTTACTTTTGATTGTGATCACTTTGTTCAAGTCTTCTTAGGTAACAGGATTTTTTTCTCTTAAAAAGCACTTTCTTGAGAAAGTTGATCTGTAGTTTACAAGCAAACCTGTTTAAAATGATCATTTCAGCAATGTTGTGCCACAAGTCTTTTGAAAGATTTTTTTTTTAATGACACTAGCTGTTTTACAGAAGCCTTTCATGGTCTTAAAATAGTATTGTGTTTTTATTAACTACAATTTTGCTCCCTGTGCTCTATATTAAAACTCTTCTCTTTGAATGTTTTTAAATGTGAAGTCACTCTCCTTTCAAACTAAATCAACAATTGCAGTGTTCCATTATTCAGTCTACAGAACTAATTCTGGCAGTAAGGAGGGAAACAACAAAATAGAAATGTTGCAGGGTGGGGTGGGGAGGAACACAATCTACACTTAAATCTGAATAGGGGGTGCTAGCAGGGACTGGAATTGAAAGCTATTCAATTTCTCAAGTGGCTCCACCTTCAATCCTACTAAAGACACTATGATAAAATAAGTTGCAGAAAATGTTTTCATGTAATATTTGTCTGGAACTGTCGCTTACAAAAACAAATCAGTATACCTCTATGATACACGAAAGTTTTTCAGTGTCTAAGTAGTCTTTAAATTATTGTAGATGAGATTAAGGCATTCAGAGAATGTTCAACTTAAATAGCTAAAACCAGCTTTTTATTNTTTTTTATTTTTATTTTTAATCATACATCTCAATGGCTGGAACTGTGTCTGTTCTAAGCTCTTCAGCCTTTCCATGCCTTGTCCTGCTGCCCTTGCATTTTGGTGTAGCTGTGAGGAGCACCCAGGAGGTGGTGTTGACCTGGGATCAGCACAAGGCCTTGGGGAGCATTGCTTGCAGGTAGACCTCTGCGGCTGTAAAAAGTGTTGTTATGCACCTGTTATCTTAAATGTGAACTAAATTCTTAAAGTTTTAGAACAGTATTTCTTTGCCCATTTCACCAAAAACTAGAAATGCCAATGACAACATCAATATATTAATAAGGCTTTCTTGTCTTTTGTTATGAGATTATAGTATAGATGCTTCTAATCATGATTTATAGGTCCAAAGTGCTTCAGTACTTGTGGTAGAAGTGCAAGTTTTGCCATTTATTGACCTCATAAAGAGAACCCATAAAGGAGCCTGTGAGAAAGTTGACCTTAATCTTTTGATTTTCAGAGATGCCATATAGATACGCATGGTCAGACTTTAGAGCTCTTTGTGTACAACTTGACCAAGATGTGGGCTAAACGATACTGAGAAGCAGGGGTTTGGAAAGCTCTTTATATTCTCTTGGAAGGGGTTAGGAGTGCTTTGTCAGATAGATGAACTTAATGTCAAGTAGCTACTCTTTTGTTTGGTTCAGGTACATAAAATGTGGAATTAAACACTGAGTGGCTATTTTTTGGAAGAAGAGTCGAGGCAAGACTTGAATTCACATGTGACTTAGAAACTTGGATCTGGGCTTATAATAAACAGTTGCAACTGTGGAAAGTTATTTCCAAAAGGTTTCAATTATTGGAAGACATTTACATGATTGAACTGCATATTCAATATCTTAAACACCAAGGCATGTTTAAAAAAAAAATCTTCAAAAAAGTTCAGTCTAGGATTATTTTTCTAAGCTGTTGTAAGACATTTATAACACCTGAGTAAAGATATTGTAGAACATTTTACCTCCTTCCTAACTATAAGGATTTACTAACAAAAGAATTTAATAGCATCTTTCTAACTATGCAGAAAGTATATTTCTGTCACAAACTTCATAATACAACGTATAATATTCAGTACTATTGCTAGTAGTGAAAATGGATAGCTTCTAGAGTTGTTTCATGTGCTGTTATTTTGCTTTTGTAAATAACTGCTGGCCTTTAAGGATCTGTGCATGGATACAGGAAAAATGCATGCAATATTTTAGTTGTTTCATTGCTAAATAGCTGGAGTTTGTGTCAGGACAGTATCAGTGGTGTCAAATTATTATTGCAAAATGCTGTTGGTTTTTTTTTTTGGGGGGGGGGGGGAATCTAAGGTTTTACCACAATAAAGTCAACCCAAAGGTAAACTGGCATATTATGAACATTGCAATACACAAATAAAGGCAATATCACTCTGTGGATAAAGCACACAGTCCTTATTTGGCAGACATCAATGATTGCTATTACATTTTAGATATATATGCTTCTATGTATTTACATAATTGATAGTGATATAATCTAAGCCATGACAGTAGCCCTGAACCAATTTGTCAGCACATTATTTGCATGCTAACTTCAGTCCTTATTTCTGGATTGATAGTGTCTGGCTTCTCATGGTCATAGGGGAATCGAGGATTCATAGTGCAAGAAAAGGAATCATAGCTAAGACAGAAGTTTGATAGTTCTGGAAAACTGGGGTTCATACATTTGGCTCTAGGTATTCTTTTCATATGCTGAAAATGATTGGGCATAAATTTAATTGAGTTTTCACATGCCATCCAATAATACTTTGCTCCTCTAGGGTTCTTCTGCAACCCAGTCTCATCTGTTTTCACCAGCTTCCACTCTCAAATGCCAGAAGACCAACTTAATGCTAACAAAGTGTCTAGCCTGGCAGATAAACCCTCAAGGAGGCAGAAAGAATTATCTATATTAGAGTGGCATTTCAGAACTAATCCCACACTCCGAAAAGTGGCATATTTGGGTTTAGAGATCTGCATTAAATAAGCAGGAGGTAAATTTGCAACAGAAGACTTACTCAGTCCTCCCTTAAGGAGTCTGTTATTTGAGAAGCCTTGCCCAGTAATGTGATGTGGGTCTGTGGTTGAGCTAAAGTACTTCTAAGTCCATTGGGGAACAGATAGCATCATCTTGTTTGATTTCTTTTTATTAGTTCTGCCTTTGAGTTTGTAATACAAAGAAGAATGAAATGATGAAGGTCTTCTAAAGCTGCAGGATTTGGGAATTTAGATATAGAGGAATTCTGTGCTTTTCGGGGGGAAGCAGCAGGGAGAAAGAGAAGGAGTTGCCTACCTGGTAAGGAAGCTGATTTAACTGATACTCAGTATGCTAATTATAGCTAGGAAGAATCATCTAATATTATCCTTTCAAATACGATTCTTTGAACTGTGAGTCCCATGTTTTCCGTTAAAAATGTATGAAGAGATATCACATCTCTTGTGATCAATATTGACTGACTGTAGCACCTCCAAGATTACATGCTGCTCTCTAACTTGTTTTCTGGCTCTGTGACAAGTTCTCAAATGGGTGCAAATTTCAATTTATTTAAGTCCAAACCGGGTTCCAACTTTCCTTTTCTTGGAAAAGAAAAGCTACGCCATAGTGTAGATGGTACAGACTTCAGTTTATTCTTGAAGTATACTACAGCCAACAGCCTGTGAACCATAAACATTCAGTCCTACCATAACCCATTTTATATCTGAGATTCTGTTAGCTTCTACTCACCTATTCATCCAGAGTCCTTAGCTACCCCACCATAAAGCCTATATTATGTATAACGAATCATAATATCAGTCTTCAAACAACATCATAGTACTAATATTTGGCATTTTTTCTTGCTATGAAATTCTTTTCCTCCTTACAAGTTCATAAGAAGTTGATGAATTACGGCAATTCTTAGCTGAATTTGAGGAATTGGGTATTCAACAAGTAAGGTGGTGTATGTAAAAGGAAAATCCTAAGTATCAATGGAGGGCAGAGCAGGATTATTCAAAGTCATAACCCAATACTTGTGTATGGGAAGAACTTGCTTTCTTTTAATAATCTTTCTTGTCTTCATATGTTCCTGATACCTCTCAATGCCACAACTTACTAGAGAAAGAAATGTGAACGCATTGTCAAAAGGGCTATTTTTACAGATCTGTTGTCCTAAATAGAACTAGAGATTTTGAGAATTCTGTGGGAGTAAATTTAATCTTAGACATTTCCTGAGTAATTTTGCAGACACAAGAAGGGTGGCTGGTTCAGATTAAAGCCAGGATAAGAACTTAAATAAAGGCTGTAGTTTGATATGAAATCTTTGGAGTTAATACTAGCGTAAACATTTTTAGCTATTCTTTGCTGTCTGTTTGTCCCTGCGGTTTGCCCCCTCAGCTGTACTAGTACCAGCATATAAGAATTGAACCTGGGAGCTGATCTAGATTTTTGACAGAATTTTCTTACAACAGAGAGCTAGAAAAGGTTAATAAAAGGATGACAAAACTTAAACCATTTCTGCTGCTATTTCATGTTTTCAAATCAAGTGTTGGAAATAGCTTTTTTTTTTACCTATGAACAGCTAATTACCTGTATCTTTAACATTCATGGAGTAGTTCTGCAACAGAGAATAAGAACATCTCCTCCTTTTAATGAGTTCTGATTTTATGTCTTCTCTCCCAATAAAGTGGGAGTTAGGTCTTCCACTAGCTGAACCAGCCTTGATGCCATAAATCACATGGTCTGAGGAATACACGGGTTGGACTCTTCAGATTGCAGTATGTGATATATAAAAGGCTCATTCTAGGAACTAAATCCAATTCCAGCTTACCGGTGTAGCTAAATGTAGTGGGATCCTCAGAAGTAGTCTGTGTTGAGAGCATTGAATAGAAGTAAACTAAATAAACCTTCCTGTATGGCTCATTGAGAACACCAGGATCTTGTGTTTGAATGTCTGAGCCCTCACCTGGATTCACTCAGTAGAATGTGGATTTATACAAGACGCTGTTTTTTCCTACTATTTTTGAGAAATCTTGTAGAGCAAGAAGTTCATAGGAAGCAGCAGTAACAGTTTTAAATGTGCCCTGATGAATAGGGACCACCCTATGTCTTGCTTGTTTGACGTTTGGATGTATCTGTTATTTAGTCCTGATGAGACAGACCTTAGCAAGAACCTACAACTGTTATTGGTTATTTCTAAAGACTCGCTTATTAGCATGGCCAACTGAGGCTTGAGCAAAGTTGGGGGACTCTTTTTGTGCCTGGTAGTGTTTTAATGGTGTAATAAAATGCAAAGTCAAAATGATTGCATTAGGGGATATGATTTAAATACATGGAAACTCAGATTTCTGGAAAACTATCTTGGCTTTGGGCTGCCTGCTGTTTTGGATGATTATCACTTTCCCTGTGATAATAAAGGGCAGGGGAAAATGGTTCAAGCAGGTAACAGCTTCTTAATTTGCTTTCTTATCCTCACAGCACCTGCATATGGAAGAAGCAAAATCAGGTTAACACCCAAATTTAAACATAGTAGAGATGTGTTCTCATGATGTCAGTAATAAAAGTATGTGTAAAGCAGCATGTGTATTCTGGAAAGGAAGCTAACTGTTAAAGCCAAGAAACATAGTCTGCTACAAATCTTATTACAAGTCCAAAAACACTGTATGATATACAGATAGGTGTAGCATAACAGCAGGAAGAAAAAGGAAAACAGGGTTGGGCAGCTGTCTGTGCTGCATCAGTAGTGCCAGACAGTGCCAGCTAGTGTTTTTTATTGGGAGTAGCAAAAATGGGCAGTAGTGCAATTCCACAATGCTATTGCTTTTACTCTGACTTTGGAATCAGTACCATCCAACACTAGCAAGTTGCTGTACAGTGAGGATCTGGCACAAGCTGTGGACACAGAAATAGTGGGAGAGATTCCTTAAATTATCAGGAGTTCAGATCATATCTGGAGAAATGCAAACCTGTTTTTTCTGATAAAAATCATGCCAATTATGAAGACATTAGGACTTTCTTATGGGGAAATATTCAAGACATTTTATGGGAATCATGTGGTTAGTTTCTAAAGACCTGCTGGGGTAAGATGCAAGAATTGATTGTCAGTCACTCTAAAATTCACTCAGGTAGTGAAATGCACAGGGAAATAAAATCGGTTTTAATAACTACATATTCAAAGCAGTCATATTCTGAAAGTAGCTGCCTGTTTTCTGTGACACAGTGCACAGTGTATAAGCAATCAGAAAAATCCTTCTGGTTTAATTCAAAGGACTGTAATTTTTCCCTCTGGTTTATTTATTGATTACATTTCATGTTACTGGGGTAAACACATCATACAACAGAAAGAAAAACAAGCCTATTTATTAGCAAGCAAGAGCACAGAAGCCCATTTCAACAGGAACTTTAACACTAGACCTTTGTAGTGCATTGGTTTTGGAGGGGGAGTTTGTCTTGAGTGTCATTTCTTTGATATTTTCAAGCTCACTGTTAAACAGTCTTACTGCATAATGACAGATGCAACTACTTCCAAGGATGTATGTCACCAAGAGTGGGTGAGGGGTGTGGAATTAATACAGTTTGTGTAGGGGCTCCCCTCTTATTCAACTCCACAGTATATGAGACACCAAAAGGTCTGTTTGGGTTAGTGCCCTATTTCTGGTGGCCCTGCACTTCTCTGAAGCTTTCCTGTTGTGCATTTCAGCACCAGCCTTGATGTAACCAGCTGCTTTCCCAGCCCTTCCTAATGTTGTTACCCATAGAGCCAGAGGCAGAAAGTCACAGCAGGTGCTTGCTTAGGGCAGAAGACTGCCAGAGGCAGCAAAATTAGCCAAGGCCTTGCTATTTTGTCTGTCCCAGAGCCCTCAAAAACCAGACTTGTCACTGAAAATGTGGTCTGGGATGTGGGAAAACAGCTGCTCTGTCCATTACCCTTATCAGAGGTGGACTGGCTAGAAGTGATGCTAACCTGTCATTCTAGGGATAGCAATTCACTTTTTTTTTCCTCTTATGCCTTACTGTCTTCCATTACTACCCCTGCCATTCTTGGGAAGCTATGAGTTAGATTCTTGCCTTCTCTTTGAGGACAATAGTGGCTTACTCTTTCTGAGCACTTAGCTTGCCATGCAAAGCAGCAGCTTAATTCTGCTCTTACCTTCATGTTGTCAATCCACTGATGCTTCTAAGAATTAAGGAAGTTTCCAAATCTAAACAAAATTAGTATTTTTTTCTGCTTTTTCTTATCCTAATCTATCCAAAGCTGCATTATTCCTGCTTAATATCTCAGCTTAGTAGTGGGAAGGGGGGAAGGGGCAGCATGATGAATGACTGAGGAAGGATGTGCTTCAATAGAGCTCTGCTTTGGTCTGCAAATTAAGCCAAAATGAATTGGGCAGAAACATACTTTGAAACAACGTCCTCTTGCCCCCTCCTTTTCCCCTGAGTACGTTAATGATTACAAGATGTGGGATACATATCTGAGCAGCAATAAGCCTGCCTCCTAAAGAGGAGAAGAATATGGGAACGCACCCAGAGGAAACATAAGTTAGCCAACACGCTCTTAACATTAAAAAAAATGCTATCAGCAACAAGGGATTGTAGTACCACACATGTACCAAAGGCAGGCTTTGCTTCTGTATTTTTATTTTTATGTTAAAGGTAGAAAGTAGCCATGCTCAAATAAACAGACAATTGTCCTTTTTCTGTTTTTCTTGTATTAAGATTTGTATTAAAATTGCTGACTTTTCTCCACTTATTAATATAATAGAAGTTTACATTCTCTGGTCATTAAATAGCTTTCTAAGACTTAATCCTACATTATCCTCAAGGAAACTGAGGCACAGAGAGGTGGAATAACTAGCACAAACAGCAGGAGTAGAAGTAGGTTCCTTGAAATCCAGTCCTATGTCCAGTTCATTGATTGATATTGTGTGTCTGGTTGAGCAGGCTTTTGCATCATCTTCAGTGACTTTTTTGCTTGTTCTTAGAAGTAAAGGAAATTTAAGAGGCAGAAAGAGAACACTGTTTTCATGAAACAACATAAATCTGTCTTTCTGTGCCTCATTATTTTCTTCTCAGACATCTGGAAGAAAAAGACCATGTATTTTCTATCCCTTTCACTGTCTGCTGTGAATGTATTTGTTCTGGATGAACTGGGAGGTTATGGTCTCACCAAATAGCATTTTTAAGACTTCTTCTCTTTGCCCTACAGATAAAAGGATTCATAGTTTTGTTCTTATGAAGTTATTGGGCTCAATTTGATTTTGCATATGATTAATATTCTGATAGCTGCACTCAAGCAGTTAAAAATTCTATATTATATGTGCAATCTTCCTTATAAGCAGAGAGTGTTTGCTGATCTGGCTGTTTTATATTTTCCTATCTTTATAGAAGTTACCCTGTGGACAAAACCGCTTCTGGTATTCCCAGTGTAAAGCAATGTTGTAGTTGGACAAAAGCTGTACTGTCCATTATCGTAGTCCAGGACTGATAGTATGAAGGGTGTTTGTAATGATGCCCTGGCCACAGAAGTGTGGGAGGCTTCTTTTTAAGATCCTCAAGATTTGCTGTAAACCTAAGTGGGCTAATGCAGCTCCACACTAGGGAAATACGAAAAGCTTTTTGTAAGATTTCATATGCATGTCTCTGAAAGTCTCCTTCCCTTCTTTCTCACTGGACTGACTCTCTTAAAAGGTATAGCTCAAAGACGGCTACAAGCCTTTATAGTAGTATCAACACCTATAGTGAGTAACGTTAGGATATATATCTTCAGTTTCTAGTTAGTAAAATGGCCTAGTCTTTAGTCTAAAAATATTATACTGCTTAACTTAGATTCATATTTTTGTCCATGGTCAGTAAATGCATGCTGCTACAGATATAACCAGGCTGCAGCTTTGTGTGATTTACCCCATGGCTATTTTAAAAAGAAAATGAACACTGGATACTTTTTTTCTTTAATAAAAAAAAAAAAGCCATTATTAGTCAAGGATCTAGACAGTTTTCTTTTTGTCATTACAGCCTCCAGAATGATTGTAAGACTGAATTCATGTACAACCTGTCACGTTAGCCAAGGACACTCTATGAATAGCTTCAAGCCAGTGCTAGCTTTGGCGAAGATATAAAGGCAGAATATCAAAGTCAGCAGTAACTTTCAATAATGTGTTCCAGGGTTACCTAATGCAGATCAAAGTATTCATCTATGTGATATGTCAAGCCACAACAAATTATATTATGGATCACATATCTTCTTCTGCAAAAGTAATATCCAACAGCAGAATAAGTGTTTGTGGATGCGTAAACAGACAAAATAAATTAGTGCCCCTATGGTAAAAGGGGTGTTTTATAGCAAATTGAGGATTTCCAGTCCATTTTGCTTTTTCTCTACTGTTTTTTTCAGAAATAAAGAAATGGCAAACTTCTAGTCCAAATTAGGTATACACTTTGCTTAACAATAAACATTTTCCTGGCTTTAGAATTTTTTCCTTGGAGGAAAATTTAGATTACTTCTAATAATTCTGCTTTTTAAACATGGCAATCTTCTAAATATTTAAATTTGTTGTACTTATTTGGCTGTTAGAGATCTGCTGTCAGCTTCATTCCCACATTTGGATAATAGAGATAAGAAAGCAGGGCTCCAAAGATTTTATGCTAATTAAATGTAAAAGCCAAAGTGTCAGCATAGGTAATCAGATCTGAGAATGTGCACATGCCTAAGAAATTTAGGAGGAAAAATATTTGCTAGATAGATGTGCTAAATGCAGGGCTTTGTTGCTTTGGAGTTTTGTACATGAATGCATGTACTACGGACACTGATGTGCAGATGCACACGCATTTACAATGTAGATACTTTTGCTTTTTCTCTTATTCCAAGCTCTCCTTTCATTGTTAGTGGCCATCCTTCAGAGACTGACAGACCATTCATAAAATCACTTGGTGGAGTTATCTTGATACTTGAGCTTAAATAATTTTCCTGAATTCTTTTGGATCTTTCTCTGTTGCATTGGAAACACAGGTCATACATGCTAACTTTTAAACAGGAAATCTTGGATACATTTCATGGCTCTCATGGAAATGTCTTCATTACCCCAACAGTGAGTCATCACTATCATCTCATAGGTTTTATTTGCATTAGTTCAGAGGTTGTGATGTTCACTTTCTCAGCTAAACTAAGAATTGATACCAATCTGTAGAAGAAGGGCAAAGGCATCTTCTGGAGACTGAAACTTTCATGATCAGGGTACAAGAAGTTCCAGGAACTCAATCAGCCATTACCTTTCCCTCAATCTCTTCTTTTTCTCCCACTCCCTTCATTTTGAGAATTTTGTCATTTTTTGGCAAGCCCAGAGAGCTTATTTTTTTGACAAATTACTGTGACTCCTACCACCACAAGGGACAGGTGGTTCAGAAGGAGATACAGTGGGCCCACAGACATCTGAATGCTGTTTTCTATGCTGTTAGATCCCCCCCTTGCATGTGGTGGGAATCATGCTGACCTTAAGGAACATGTGGTGTCAGTGTGCAGATGCACAAAAACCACAGGCATATCTGTTTCCAATCTCCAAGAAAGCCCAGGCTCTTCACATGTGACAGCAAAGGTGGGGTGACAAGTGAAAGAGAGATACTTCTGCAGTGGATACCTCCTCACAGATTAGTAGCAGCCAAGGGAGCTATGGAAAGTACCAGGGGCGCAGGATAAAGCTGACAGTATCAGCTAGTCAGGAAAGATGCAGCATAAATAGTGATAAGCAATTTAGGGAAAAGGAGAGGTGGGAAATGTTTATAAAAATGCAGGGTTGGTTTTGTGGAGCTCACTGCTCAAGGAGTGGAGATACCCTTATCACAACAGGCTAAGGGGAGACAAGTGCAAGAGTTAGAGGAGTATATCAACAGGGAAAAGGAATAAAAGGAGAACATAAACCACAATAGATAGAAAAGAAGGGTCAACAAACATTACCACTTTGAACATCACTGACCTGGTCCTTTAGTAGACAACTTGAGTAGAAATCCTAAAAATGCAGAAACCTGAAAGCAAAGTGTTTGGTGCACACAGGGAGTAGATAGCCCAGTACCAGTATCTGACTTCAGTGCAGTAGGTATTGGGTGGAGGGAAATCTCTCTTGAAGAGTCTTGTATCAGCTTTCAGAAAACTAAAAGGAGAGGAATCCTCCTACAGATTGCTTCTGGCTGAAGAAGAAAATGCAACCTAGTTCCCTTCTCTTCACACAAGAGGTCTTGAAAATCTGTACAAAACCAAGTCCCTGTCTAAAGAAAATATTTTAAAAATCCTTTGTTTATTGTGTAGGATAACTGGATTAAAGAGGATAGAATACAGACAAGACAGGTTGTCATGACTTTGCGAAACTCTTCTGCTGTAGACACCATGGTAGAAATTGCAGGAACTGTCCCAGTCTAGACTATTTTTTTTGTGGAACTGAAATGTTCTACTGTATTAGCAGGAACATTTCCCAACTATCTTACAGGAAACAGGGCCACCAGTTTAACAATATTTTTCTATTAAACCAAGTTTTCCTAAGAAGTTTCAAGCAGCTTTAATGAAGGCTTGGCTGAACAGTGTGTGCACCCACACCCCTTAAAAATGGTCATATTTCAGCAGAGCTTAATTAGAATGATACATAAACAGTTTAAAATTCTGCTTTCAAATAAGCATCAGACTAAACTCTGCATAGATGCAACCTAAATCTTTGTATCCAGCCTACAACACTCCCAACTTCACAGCAAGGGTTTCTTCCAGCCATGGTAATGCCACAATATTTGCCTTGCTGGCATTGGTTTGTTATTTGGGTGCAGGGATGTTGATGACTTGGTAAATTAACCCACTGAAATATGTGAATTTAAAGGAACATTAATTTCCATATTGGATCACTTGGAAGTTGCAATGGGGAAAAAAAAACTTTTTTAAGAGCCGAACCCTTAATAAGGCAAAGCTCCTTGTGGACAGTTGAGCATGTGTGGATAAGGTTTTACTGAAGTGTGTGGGAGATACTGAAGACTGCAGAGAAGAACAGCCCAAACCCAGTACATAGTGAAGGTAAATGATTAAATACTTCTCGGGTTGTTTTTTGTTGTTGTTGTTTGTTGGAGAAGAGCTGGCAATTAATTGCCCAAAATTTAGAGATGCTTTAGAGACCACAATATAGTATTAGATAATCTCAGTAACCTTTTCTGCTCATGGTGAGTGGTTCACTGAGTTTTGTCTAGCAAGAGCCATCAGCTTTTGCTTTATTACACCTTGGGATGCTTTCTTCCTTTAGCTGAGGTAATTTCATAGATGAAGTGCTGACCGCAGTTGGTGCACTGCAGTTTGTCTCCTGTTCAGGTCTGTAATATGTGGTGTCTCCGCTGCCTGTTTTTGTGGCCTTTTGCCTGCTCATGCTCCTGTGAATCTGCTGAGAAGCAGCTTCAACACAACCCTGCTGCCCCTCAGTGACCGTGGCAGGAGGTTTTGCTGCCTCGGTGGCTGGCTGCAAGCATGAGGGGCCACCGAGGCTCTCCTGTGCCATGCAGAGTTTTGAAATTCCAATTGGCAAAGGAGTGCTCCAAACTGAATTATTCTCACTGCTGCAGGAAATGGAGTCTTGCCACTCTTTTGGTTATGCAAATTGGGAATTATGCAGAAGTGCTATTTTGAGTCTTGTTTTATTTTTGCTTAATCAGTTGTCAACATGTTTATACAGTTCAGTCACTGTCGCTTGCCATTGTTTTGTACTGACTCTGCGTTCGTGGAGCAGTTTATCATGGGGAAGGGCGGGTAAAGGGGCTGCTCCTTTGAGAAGCATCTGGGTGAGGCTTGCAGGCAGTGGCATTCCCTGGGGCACAGGGAAACCACCTTTCTAACCAGGCACTGCAAGCCACATGAGGCAGAGAAGAAAGCAGAAATTGCCAACTCATAAATCTTGCCTATTAAACCCATGCCAAATCAGTCCCATTTCATGCTGGCTTGTGCTAAGAGAGATTCCTGTCTTAATGAAAGTTGGGCAGATCTAGAGTAACTTTATCTGTAATTGAGTTATTCTGAATGTGCTCCACCCTAAGGTTGGTATGTGATGCACAGCTGCTGAGGCAGGGCCTCCCTCACGGTGGTAGGAGGGAAGGAAGAGAGCTTTAAGGTCCCTGTTGCCAGGAGTGTGGAGAAAGTTGGTTTAACCTGGCTGTTGTGGCCAGGAAGAACTGAGACACTGGTTTAAGTGAGAGCTATTTCCAATAGGCAGACAGAGAATATAAAGCTATCATTCTTATTGGGAAATGACTGAATGAAGCTAGCAGTGTTGACCCACTTGTTCTCATTAGGATGGATCCCACTGGGGCTAAAGGCTTACACTGGCACAGGAAGCTACAATTCATATTTCACAACACTAGCTCTTGTAAATATGATGTAGAAATCAATAAGTTGATTTTTTTTAACTTGTGTTCCAGTTTTCAGGTTATTAAGAAGTTCCTCAAATCATATTTTGTACAGATCTTACTGTGTTCTGTCATAGCACCTCTAATTTTGTGCTGCATCTTAAAAGACACACTTGTTTCCTTTCTTAAATTACAGAAACTCTGAAAGAAGAGATTACTTAATTCTCAAATCACCATGAATCATGACAGCTGTGGTAGCTCACAGATGCAAATTGGTAGTGTGTGCTTTTCTGTTTTTTTAACTCGGGTAGCTACTGTAGCTATAGCATACAAGTACCTTCAAGCAATGTGTAAATGATGCATCCAGTGTCTACTACACATTGGTTCTTCACCAAAGAATAGCTATGGATTTATACCTATTAAAACCAAGGCTTACAGAGTATACAGGACAAAATTCCCATCTCTCAGCTAAAAAGTGATGTTCCTTTTCTTTTTTTTTTTTTTGCAAAAATCATAGAACTGGTGGCAGGTAGGAAAAGCACTTTGTTCTCATAAATGAGAACAGCTGTAAACATTGATTAATCTTCATGTAAATTCCTTTTGCCACAGCCCTGCTGACAGATCATTATCCTCTCAAATGCCTGTCTCTCTACCAATACTACCTTATGACTTTGTCATACTCTATTAAGTAAACTGGGTTGTGCATGGTTTGGAAAGGAGAACAATAGAGACTTGGGTGTTGCAGTCAGGGTGTTGGCAAATTAATATGACACCTCTTGCCTCTTACAGAAGTAAGAGTAGTGCTAAATCAGTTCATCAGCACAGGGCTCAACAGTGTTGTTTTGGCTGGGTTTCCCATGGCTGATGAGACACAAAACTAAACTAACAGTTGCCCAGCTCCTTGCATGATTGTTAAGCTTGGTATCTTGGTCAAGTTCCATTCTGGGTCGTTATGTTGTCCTTTCTGCTGTTCCCCTGTAATTTCAGCTGGATTCTTTTTTACTTCCCCTTCTGGAACCTGCTATGCTGTGCTGCTGGCACTCTTCACTGGCATCCCAGAGGCTGACTGCATGTCAGTGGTAGGTGGATGTGAAGGAGTAATCTTCATCTAAAGCCTATAAAGCACTTTATCTATAAAGATGAAAGGACACTAAATAAGGGAAGGGCTATTACTGTTACTCAATTACACATAGAAAGTAGTTCCCATTATCATCATATTGAGGTTGACACCTGATGTTCAAGGAAAGGAAAAAGTCTTTTGAGTTGGTTTTGGTTTTCTACATTCTCCCATTTATATTACATCTGAAAGTCTGCCTGACATTATTGCTTTTATCCAGTCACTACTGACCAATAATGCATTTGTCTCCAAGGTAACGCCTTGCCAGCTAGAGATGAAATTTGTTGGGTTCAATTTCCTCTGTGCAAATGATGTTCCTCATCCAGAATACACATGGTAAGAAAGTTACTGTCCTTCCACCACTGAGGAGGAACACCACCCTAAGCTCTTGATAATGACAATATGTATGAAAGAAACAGACAGATTCACAAAGCAGTTTTCCCAAATTACTATGGTCTTAAATGTAGTGGAAACAATACTAGGTATTCTCTACTGTACATAGCATATGAGAAATGGCAGGTAAAATAGAAATGATTCCAAATACAGCTATGCCAAGTAGTTTATGTATATTTACAGAATATTTCTTTTCTGTAATCAAATATTCAACATTATCTAAAAACCCTTTAGCTTTCAATGTTGTCAAATGCTTTTGTTCATTGTTGTATTTTGTTGTTAAGCAACCTCTGTTCTATATTTTCATAAGCTTCTTGCTAACACAGTGCAATAATAGTCTTTGTCCTTTAGCTGAAGGTGTGGGACTATGTATTACTTGGAGAAAAACAAATGAAATGAACATGCTGACCTCATTACAAAATAAGTGGTTGCCAAACAAATATTTCTAGCTTCTTCCTTAGAAACAATCTGATAAGAAACAGACAAATATGACTTCTGTTTGGCCTGTAAACACTTTGCATAAGTATAATTAAGGACAAAGTTTCTTCTTTTCCCACAGTCAATTTTAGTTCTGATCGCCTTCTCCAATGTCTGTAGATTTCTTATTGAGGCCACAGGTTGATTGTAATGCTTGGAGAGGATAACAATAGAACTGAGATCCTCTGTGGATCTCGGATGAGAAGCCAGATTTTTTTATAGACCACGTTCTATTTTAGAATGAAGGTCCAAATAGCCAACCTTAAGAGATGATACTGCCAAAAACCTTAATACTGCTACTTCCCCTTCTACTTCCAGGAAATCTTGCTATTGAGTCATTCTTCCTTGAGGGGTACCAGAACGTTGCAAAGTAAAATTAATAGGGGGGGGGCTAGCGTGGGGGTGGGTGGCTCTAACATTGAAATGTTAAACGCAATTTTATCTGGTTTTACTTTTCCTTGATAAAGCTATAAAATCAATATAACTTTTAATCAAAATGCTTGCAGAAACTTAGCACATAAGAATTTTGTTTGGATGGAACCTTAGCACATACAAATGTTAAAATAATATACTCCTTGGGCATTGATTATATGAAAACATAACTAAGCTGACTTCTTTAGGACTCAGTGTTTTTTCTTCTAGAAAATGGAAAAGTATACTATTTGTCAAGTAATTCTATCAGTTACAACAACTTGCATTTAATATCTAACTGTAGAAAAACAAGGGAACAAGTAGTGAAGCAGTGGACAAGATCATGATTGTAATGTGTTTACAATTTTAAGGAAAAAAATAAGACTTAATTCTTTGTAAAACCGTACTATGTATGTTTACTAAGTGCTTGCATTAGTGTTGGGGAATTTTTAGTCAGTTTTACAAAAATCAAATATCACTGAACAATCTTAACATGTATGTTACTTAGTAAAACTTCAGTGTTTCAAAATCTGACTGAAGGGTTAAGAGTTTGAAGTCTCTGGAAAGGTTTTACAAGTGTGTATAGTGGGCTAGTCATTAATTTCTTTCTGCTTTCTCAAAGAAAGAATACCATAATGAATTAATATATATTTATTGGAAAATTTCATGAATGTTGCTAAGGTCAAAAGAATTCTAGGACCTAAGAACATCAAACAAAGGCAGAAAATTAAATTTGGACAATGTTAAAGCAGATAGATCTGGCAAAAATTTAATGCAATGTAAGAGTATTGAAAGGTTTAAGAAATGTTCTCATGTTAGTGAAAAGGGACCTAGACTTGAGTATGCAGTAAGAAATGATTCATTTCTGCCTGCCCACGCATGGATGTCGGCATAGCAGGGCTGTGGAGCGCGACAATGTCTCTGTTACAGCTACAGAACTATTTAATCAACACCGCAAATGAGAAGGTGTCTGAAGAATTTGGGCATGCTAAGAGATGACTTGCTCTGTCACAGATAGATCAGGCCTATGCACTGTAGGCTGCCTTGCCTGCCATATCCGCCTGGCCTGTTCTTTGTCTGAAGGTTCACAGGAAAGAAAGGGGGGAAAACTGGGCCAGATTAGTTACTCTGCCAGGCTGATAGCCTGTGTGCCTGTGGCATGTTCTTTCTCCTTCCCCCTCAATATTTTGTAGGATCCAATGCTATTGCAAAAATGAATGCATGCTTCTGTGAATGAAATGTGCATAGGAGGAGATCCTGATAAATAGCATGTGTAATTCTGGTTACAGGGTAGCAGTTGGTATGTGTGTCAAATCAGGTGACTACTGAGTGCCTAGATGCTCTCACAGATGACACATACTCAGGGGCATGCTTGTGTCCTAGCTTGCAACAGGTAATCCAGGTCTTGGGTGTTTTTTTCCAGATAGTTTTGTTTCTAAGTAAAGGGCCTAGCTGCTTAATTCCAGAAGATGAATCAAGGTTGCTAAATTCTATTTCCATATGCATGGCAATCTTCTCCTGCTCTTATCCAATAGTTTCAGTTTTTTCATTCCATAGATGAGGTATTAAGTTCTCTTCTTTGAATTGCTGTCAGAGGTATGTATGAACTTATATCTTTCCGCCAGGGAGATCATAACTGGACCTCAGCCCTGGCATGTTCTTGGTGACTGTTGAATCAGAGCAAGTGTTGTTATTGCCCTCTCAACTAACTTCTCACAGATAAATCTGCTAGGCCTGCCCAGCTATGAAGATGGGAAGTCCCAAATCCCTGTGTGGACTCACTGCTGGCTGCCACGTGCAAGAAAACTTCTGGCATCTGTGGAGCTCTGTTGCCTAACCATCATACTTCCAGACTTGAGGTACTGTGAGCTAGGGAACACCTGAACATGTTTTAAAAGTCATAGTTTTGAGCAAAGATAACTAAAACAGAACTTAAGCTGTTCTTTAGCACATCCTGCGTAGAAGAACTGGCTACGTAAGATTCTTAGGGTGCCAAGCAATAGCAGCAAGGAGAAGAGTCTGCTTTCTTCTGCAGTCTTCGTTTACAAACACTGGCAAGTGTGAGTGCCTCTTGCACAGCAATTATCCAGTTGAAGCCACTATTCACAAACAAAAGCAAAGACGCTTTTCATAAATATAGTTCTATCTTTTGGAGGCAACCAGAGGACTCTGGCTAGAACCATTTTGTAAACCTAGTTCCTGGCCTTTTCCTCATTAATGCCACTTAGCAAGTGGCATTAAGTGGATTACTTATTTGGGTTTTATCAGTTTGGGGAAAAAAAAAAAAAACCAATGAGCCAGCATCCCAAGGATTCCTACAAACATAGCATAAGTTTCTGAAGGATCCAGCTTCTGGCCCATAGATGTTCATATGTGCATATGTGCTTGAAGGATGAAGTTTAAATGAAAAACAGGACAGGGAGAGGCATACAAAATGCAATGGGAAGTGGCCAAGTTTTAGCATAACCTGTTTCTGGAAGTATAAAATTGATTGAGAGTTTGGCAAGGACTCGCATGCAGTTATTCTGTTTAGCTTTTAAGGGAAATCAACACTTGGAAGTGATGTCTTTAAAGATCTCTTTGGACTACAAAAAGTTACTAGAGAAGGAGAATAGTAATTTACAGTAACTGCCCTGCACTCAGACCTGGGATATTGGGGAACAACAAGCCTCCTGTCTTAGTAATGCAAGTCTGCTCCAAGGAAGAGACCATACATTACCTTCTGCTATGTCCTACAAGCCTACAAACTTTCCATTTATTTCCCCTTCTTGTTTCAAAATGGAGGTGAATCAAATTCATTTTTCATTTCCAGAAGAAACTGTTTTAGAAACACTGACCAAAAGTCTCTTCATGATCAGACTTGGGGACATGTTAGTATAAAAAATGATTTCAAGTATGTACGATTTCTTTTTGTATGGTCCCAATTTCATTAAAGTTCTTTAGATAAGATGGATTAAATTGTTTTCATCCACCAAAGTTTGAGAACATGTTAATGTAGCTAATTTTGACTGGAAAGCCTTTATTTGGAATAATTATGCATTCTGTTCAGGACCTCACTGATGGAAGCAAAATGTTTCTATTCTTCATTTGCAGTACTTAAGTGAAGAGACAGATGGGTCCAGTAGCTAGAACTATAAAAAGTTTTCCTTTGCCTTCGGTTGGAAGTTCAATAGCATTGCATCCCTAGTAACACCTGCTTCTGTTTGAACTCAGGGTTATGAAAGATGAACTGCATTAAATGGTAAATCATTAAATATCAGCTGAGAAAAAGCACTGTGGTGTGTTGGCCTACCTAAATCACCAGCATCTGTCTCACATGCAAAGAGTTGCTCTTTACAATGATGCAGCGAAACACTGACAGAAGGGCCAGTGCTCAAGCCATGCAAAAAAAACTCAAATAGCATTTTTAGGGTTTCAGCCAGTGGATGACTGATCAGCATATACCCAGCTGAAGAATTGGTGAAACAATGTTTTGTTAAAATTCCCTGTGTCTGTGCATGTGTGAATAGACATATATAATCAAATATGTAAAAGTTGGTAATTCTGTTCTTGTTCAACTTTCTCCCTGTTATGCAATTGTCCTGCATAAAAATCTGTTTTAAGTCACACCAGCATAATACCTTAGCTTTTCTGTGAATCCTGTGTTTTTGTTTTATCTTGCCTTTATGTAGGACGTAAAGATCACAAACAGGGAAAATATATGCTATTTGAAAATCAGATCAGGAAGGATGCTGATGGCCTGAGTAAAATTGTTCCAAACTAGAGCTTTGTCTGCAAGAATTAGTTTCTATAAAATGTCAGAACAGATTAGTACTGGAAAGATCCCTATTGTATTTATTCTCGCAGTGCTGAAACAGATCAACTGTGGCTTGTGAATCTTTGTGACATGATTTTTTTTGCTCAGCTTTGCTGTTTTGTGTTTGCAGTGTTGCTGCTTTTTCCAGTTCTTTATCATTTTGCATTGTCATATACTCAAGAATGGTATAACAAAAGTAACTATTACCATACAGCTCTCATCTCAGACTCCTATATCCTCATCTATACTAAAAGCCAGGTAAAACATGAAATGCCCACTCTCTAAATTAATGATGCTGAAATGAGGGAAAGTCATGTACACATGAAAGGGATCACTCTTACCCTGTTTACGAGGAAAATTGTCTTATGAGGTGACTTATGGCTAGAATTAGTATGAAAACTTTCAGTGTTACGCTGTTATTTGAATGAAGTGCATAACAGGTTCTTCTTGGGTTTTGAACTCGGACTGCAACCATAACCACTAGTAATGTTCCACTCATTAATATAGCTCCATGGAACAGTGTGGGATAAACAGATGGGATGGGAAATGCTGCATGAAACAGTAATGCTATCCAGACTTACAGATACACAGATGCACTGCAGACTTCTCCGTAGCTTAAGTTTACAAGTTACAGAAGAGTTCAAAAATCCTTCTGTACTTACTTCAATAGTCTTCTGCTCTTTCTTGATGTAAGATACTGGGCTCTGAAACTAGTACTAAAGAGCCTCTAAATACAAAAGCCAATGCTGTAAAAACTATTTTTTTCCTTTACTCTGTCATTGCATTTAGTAGCTAATGTAAAATAGTAAAAATAAAAGATGGTTATGAATAGAGAACACAAGCTTCTGGAACATGAAGTAAATGCTATTTAAATAAGTGAAACTATTCAAGGGGATGTGAGCCTGTGATAAATGCATATATTGCATATTCTTTGACACTTAGTGAGGCATCAGAGAGGCATGCTGTCTTAAAGGCAGAAATTCATGGGAATTGCTGTCTGCACTCTTGGCGTGGGTGCAGAGCGAAAACAAGATCCAGAGGGCTTCTAAGCAGCAAGAAAGAAGATTAAGCCTCTGGTATATGGCATCAGCATTAGTCTTTCATTTCTAATGCTCAGCCATACAGTTATATATGTGACTGTGGTTAGCCTGAACCATGTATGTTCCTGCTGCTCTCTGAGGTCCAAAGGCTTATTAACTGATTAGTGCAGATTAGTTGGCCACCTCTGACTGTCCACTGATCTAGCAAAGATGTTGTCCAACTGTGCAGCCTAAGAATAAATAGAATAATAGACACTGCTAAGTTAAAATGTTGGTATTAGATTGTCTTAGTAGCCTGCTGTCTCTGGTGCAGTTTGAAAATTAGATGTTTATTAAATGAAGCTTTTGTACAGGCAAACCGTGTAGTTTATGTTGAAAATAAGTGGCCATGATCCTATTGATCACTTAAAGGCTTAGGTATAGACTGAGTGTTCCTTTTCCTTACTATCTTAGAGCTGAAGGATAACAAAGGAATACAGTGTGAAAACTGATTGAAATTGGGCTAGCTCCAGTCATTGCCTAGAAGCCTGACAGTGAGAAAACAGATCTGGAGGTCCTTTGATTAATTCAAAATCTATAAGCAGTTGCATCAGCCTGGTATATTCTGTGGTAGCCAGATATGGCCAGTGTTAGTAGATAATTAGTTGTTTGTGGAAGATAGCTTATGTTAAGATTTTTTTAAGAGATCTCAATCACTTGTATAACTTCATACAGGACATCATCTACTGCTGAGCTGTAAAAGCTAAGTTCTACTTCTGACTGTCCCCTTGCACTGTTGTGGCATTGTTCTGCTGTTACTTCCAGTGCTAAATCTAATTCTTCAAGACTAAGCTTAGATCATACCTCCTAATGTTAGTTTCCCTTTCATCACACTAGAAGGTGTGGCTTGCTTACCTAAGTACTTGGTTAAATATCACCTGGCTGTTCAGCAGGGATTGTTGACAAAGTGATGTAGTGCTTACATTTTCTTCTGTCACTATTGGGGTTTAAATAACATTCAAAAAATAGGCTTCATAATGAAGGGCATCATCAAGTTTGTGCAATTAAACACATCAGCTATGCTTGCAGTGACAGTCTCTGAACATCCTGTATTTAGAATGAGATGTGCTGGAAACAGTATGGGAAAAATGTAGCCAGCCATCCTTGGTCAGGACAAAATACCAGTACCAGCCATTCCCAAGAAGTCTTTCTTAATCCCTATGATTAGGTACATGAATTTACCCACCTACTGTCTCTTATCTCTCATTTGTTTTTTATATCGGGAACAACAGTGACTGAGATTGAACCTTGGGAAGCAGAAAATGTAGTTGTGTATCTGGGATACATACAGGTATTGTCACAGTTTCTCCATTCTCCATACCAAACAATTATATTAGATGGTACTATTACAAAGCTGTTTTTCTTTAAAAAAAATAAAAAAAAAAAAGCAATTGTCTTCCATCCCACAAGCTTCCAGTTTGACTCTGTCAAAAATGCAATATGAGTAAGCTTTAAAAACTTAAAGTAGAACACTAAGCAGCATTTACCACCTGAAAAGCTCAAAGATACTGGATATCTCTTACCTGTTTTTCTTTCTTTTTAAAGAAGTTGTGCTAATCAATTTCTCTTCAAAGCACTCTAGTTCCTAGCAGTTTCCTAAAACTGGAGAGAAATTGCTGCTCTTTGTAAGCTAAATCAATCTCTGAAGAGCCTTATAAGAATAAAATAGCTTAAGGATGAAACACAGTAAGAAAGGAGATCCATCTACCAATTTATCAGTCTATCTATTTTCTAGCCATATCTATCTATAATGGTTAAAAGTTTTAAAGGACACTAAATTTAAGTATTTTATATTGCTTTTCATAAGGGCAGTTCAATTTATCTTTATTCCTTTGGAAAGATTAATATTGTCACTGCATGTTGTAGGCTTGTGTTGGCTAAAAGGAGTCAGGGGCATGACAGCATTTATAGAAGGCATGAGCTCAAATGTCAGTAGAGCATCCAAAAATGGATGAAGCATCACCCAGCCACTGCCATCTGTTGAGTGTTTCATGACAGCTGTATCTCCTGACCAGAACTGGTGCAGATAATCATGAACGGCACAGAGGAAGCATGCAGCAGTTGTGCAGAGAGAGAGAGGAGGGGGAAATTCCACCTTTAACATTGTTTTCAATTGTACCATAATGATTTTTTTAACAGACACCATGGTATGTAGCTTAGACTGAGGGCCAATTTAAAGCAAACAATAAACCACAGTGCAGCTGAAAAGCAATTGAAAATTCCTCTGCAAGATTTTGCCCAGGCTAAG
Organism: Chauna torquata; assembly: GCA_013399475.1. Lineage (NCBI taxonomy): Eukaryota > Metazoa > Chordata > Aves > Anseriformes > Anhimidae > Chauna > Chauna torquata. The sequence goes on along the minus strand of VXAL01010446.1, from coordinate 43,645 downwards.
TATTTAATAGTTTCTCCCAGAGACTTTGCCCTAAAGATCCTCCTGCCATAATAAAAATAATGAAACTGCTTTGACTGTTGTATGTCAACAAGACTATCAAAGCAAATAGTCTTGTTATTGACTAATGTGAATGTGGGGTTTTTAAACATTCTTTCTGTTAAAGAGGAGAGAATTTTTGGCTGTCAAATTTGAAGTACTAACCTGTTAAGGAGAACTTAAGCTTAATGCCACCTAAAACATTAAATTACTGTGGAATAAATCATTCTAGTTTTTTTTGTCATTTTCTGTAGTGTATGGATCTGCATCCTTCCCCAAGGCATGCAAAAATGCCATCTGACTTTGTTTCTGATACAGCCTCTCATAAGCTGGGGAACTTTCTAGATGAACTGGCAGCCTGGACAAGTCATGAAATCGGTGGTACAGGCAGTAGCAAAGGGTAGGTGTCATTGCAAAGCAAAGTCTTTGATGTGAAAGCCTTCTCTTATCCTCTTATCTAACCCTTGCCTTCCCATAACTATGTCTCATATTGTTCTGTCACTTCAGTATGTCAGGGTCTCTGTTATTACAGCTCTAGGTTATCCAGCAGATGTTGCTGTAAACTGGTACAGCATGAACAACGGGAGCTTAGTTCATCCTTTCCATAATGCTAATAAACCACATGGCTTGGGAAATAGTATTGCTTAAAGATATGCCACTGATGAACATATCAAAAGTTAGAAGTTGAGACTTGTACAAGTTCAGATGACTTTACAAGTGTATAACTTTGCAGGCAAGTTTAGATAACTTTAGAAAAACTTCAGCTCTTAACTTGGATAAGATGATAGAAATTCAGCTATGTTAAGTGTAGGGGTTTTAGTATCTTATGATTTAAAAACAAATTGAGATGGCAATCGCAATGTAATGAACACAAAGATATGCCTGAGTCTACAGGTGGTCAGACTGGTGAATAACCTCAATGATTTGCTGATATGGTTGAGCCTCAACAGAACTATTTTTCTTTTGTAAAAGCAGAGAAGGCTATGACTGCTGCTATGTAGCTCAAAGGGGTCCTCAACATCTCTGAAGAAATGATCCCTCCCAAAACTAGTTAAGTTGTCCATGTAATCTATCCAAAAACAAAATTGTCTTGAGGGTGTACAAGCCAAAGGTCACTTGCAGGTCTGGTTCCTCTGTTATCAATCCCAGCAAGAAAGCAGGGTCTAGTATGACTGTAATATCTTTTAGGGCAGCATTGTTTTTGTTTTTTTACATTCATTCAAACCTTAATAAGATGGGAAAATGCATAGTTAATAATAGTATGATTACTATAGGCCATGATTTGCCTTAGTAATGTATTGTTACATATCTGAACTGCTCTGATAGTTCAAATACCTTGCACAACGTTAACCTTATCTGCCAGCAAACCCGTTACTGTTTGAACTAAGAAGTGGGTAGGAGTAATTTCTGAGACGTGTGATTCCATAGTGTTGGGTTACACTTACGGGAAAAAAAATAATTTCAAATATGTGTATGTATAAAATGTATGTTAAAGCAGAACAGGTTTAAAATACCCATTCAGCTTTTAGATCAGTGGGAGGCTCTCATTTACTGCTACATTAGCTTTTACAAAATTGTTTGGCATTTATATCTTTTTATTTTACAAGTTTACTCTGAAAGAAGCTAGTGAAACAAAACATAAGTCTTCCCTCCCCCTGAAAGTCACTTTTATGTTTTTCCTTTTTTTAACATGGCAAAGTGGTTGTAAAACATACTCTTGATTCTTAAATAAAACAGCATGTAAGTAGGATAGGTATGGGAAGTGGGCCCCTTTCTCAAGGTTTTATAGACCGCACAGGACCTCAGACAGGAACACTGATGCTAAATGTAGATATTTTTTAAAGGTTTGTACAGGGTGCTTCATATTGCTAAGAGTCAGAAAAGAAAGAGATCACATATTTCTATGAAACTGTTAAGGGGAGAGAGTTCTTAATAATCAAGATGACAAAATTAAGTTCAGTTATAATACAATTTACTAAGAAATGGGTAATTTCAGAATAGCTATTCAGATTCCTGTGAAACTGAACAAGGAACTGGATTGCCACTATGAGAAGAATAGGACAGACCATACAATTCGACATCTGGGATCCAGGAAGACCCCCAGTTGTGGGTACTATTGAAATTCAAAACCAAAGAAGTGTGTGAGAGGGAACCCTGAAATAGCAGCAATTGTGATGCCTGCCTTGTTTATGATTAAGGCTGATTAAAAATGTAAAAACTGCATTTCATTGTAAAAAACAGTGAACTGGAAGAGGAGGAAGAAAAGGCTTTAGGATTCACTTTTTAATCCTAGGATTTAAAAATTAAAAATGTGGAAAGGAATAGAGCTGCAGCATTTTGGGGACTGGGTTTTTTGTTTAAGGCTGCAATTGTGTGCTCTTTTTTCCAAGGTAAGCGAATGTTAAGTACACTGAGATACTATTGCTGTGTGCTTCCATGCTAATAAGGCGTGCTTCCCACAGTGTGTGACAGAAAGGATGAATACCATGCAGTGCTAATGGTTAATTTGTAGTGGCATGTGTGTTCCTTGAAAGTTTGTGAAGTTTCATGACTCACTATCACACAATTGAATCGTTCCTTTTTTTTAAAGATATAGTGATATGTAATGAGATGAAGCAGTGCTGACAGGGTTTTTGAAAGATGCATTGTCCTCCACAGCCTATTCACTTTATTATAATAATAATAATGCCCCTTAAATTTGTTGATTTCTCACGATTTGGGGAATAGAATGAATTCTCATCAAATTTCTGTATTGACCATGGTTTAAAATGTTAATTATTGTGGAATCTGTCACAGATAGTGTCAAACCACAGTGATGCTAATCTATGTCATGGATTTGAAACTCCTTGGAGAAGCACATATTTAGACTTACTGCTGAGTGAACACGACTGCTAGGATTACAGAGGCTGTGGACAGTGAAGGAAAGCAGTAATGCTCCTTCTGACTAGAAAGTAAACAATAGGGTGATTGTCTGCTTACACTTCGGGGCTAAACAGCCCAACTGCTGAGAAGCTGTAGGTTAAAAAAAAAAAAAAAAAACTGCTATCAGCAAGGAGTCTTGATGTTTTCTTCGTGGAGCTAAATGTTGTCAAGGATTCAGCTGAGCCACCCCAGTGAGTGTACAGGAAGCAAAACAGGATATTCTTGTACGGGCCCTGTTTTGTGTAATTATGCAACACTTGAACTTGTGCATGTATTCCAGAACGGGTAACACGCCTCTGAAAGGAACAAGGAGCCATCAGCAGCAACTAGTGAGTGAAACATTCTTATGAAAAGTGCTCTTGATTGAAATCAGTGTGTTTACATTTTCAGTTATCTTCAGTAAGGATTGCTCCACCCTTAGTGCACCCTCAAAATTAGGAAATTATTTTCACCCAGTTTCATTTCCTGTGTTTGTTTCTCTTAACAAGCAATCTAAATAATTTCATCTGTCTCTTAAAAAGGAACAATAATGGAAATGATCAGGGAAACATTTTCGTCAAATATCCTTAGATATTTCTCAGGAATATGCTGGATTTGATGAAACAGACAAATTCACTGGGAGGCAGCTGAGGATCTTGATCCACTTTAACAGAGGCTCCTCTTGCATGGTGACTCTGAGATTTGGACCGGGGAGCCTGGATATCCAGAACATACCAGCATACGCATCAGTCTTTTGGGGACCTCTGGGTTCCTGCATGTAACACCAGGAGCCAGAAAACACTGGAAGCTCTGGCTGGGTGTGTGTGTATATGCACGTGTGTATCTACATAAGTATACTATGTGCATAAGTAGTATACTACTTTTATTTAAATGATCTGTTTCAATTACAGTCCCTTTTGTTCTGTTTCTGTAAATAAAAAACACATGCTAACGTTTGAATAATCTGTTTGTAATAGCCTGAATCCTGTCATGTCCTGTTTGTACCACAGACAGTAATGAGACTACTCTTGTAAGAATCTGTTTTGAATATTGGAAATTAAGTTCTGTTTTCAGCAGAAAACTTTTATGCAAAGTAATGGGCATCCTTTTGTGGTCTGTGAGCTATAGCACAAGCACAGATTTTTCCACCCCATTAAAAGAACATTCAAAAAAATCTGCCCCTCCCAGAAACGGAACAAAACCAGATCCTTTATTTAAATAATGATAGTAATGTTATGAAAACAGAGAAAGTCTAATTGATCTGTATACACCAACCCAAATTCTACTGTGAGGAGAAGCTGAAGCAGTAAATGTCAATCGGGTTGCAAGAGTGTATTTGAAGGCAGAATATGGCGAGTCGCTTGTAATTTTTTCTGTTCCTAGTCTTCAGTCAAGGTGATGCCTTATAGCCTATCTTGATCTGTGCTCACTACAGTGCCAGTCCATGGTGTGGAAGTCAGAGGGAGACTCAGCTTTAGTTCTTGCATTCTGCTTTTGTTAGCTGTTTGCACAGGGGGCTAAAGCTACCTTTGCATCATTTTCATTAATTTGAGGAGAATGGCACTGTATTTAATATGTGCGTTTAATAAAAATAAATGGATAATAGGAGAGTAAGCAAAACAGGCACAAAACACTAACAGTCTTCCCTGCAGTTCCACAGATATTTTAAGGCTGATGTTTCATGGGAGTATTAAGCAGCCTCACCCGTCTATTCTCGTATTTCTTTTTTTAATTTAGAACAAATACATTTCTGCAGGGAGATTTTTTTTTTAGTTCAGTGGAATGTTTTCACTGGGGTGTCAGACAAGTGCCAGTTTCAGCACAAGGGGACAAGTAAGACCACATGGTTGGTAACAAAGCAGGGGAGTGAGGCTGCTTCCCCAATCATCATCAGCAAGCTGTCAAACTGGCTCAACTGTTGTGTGAAATTTCAAGCTAAAAGAGGATTTAGGCAAGATTTTTTTTTACTTTGCTTTTAGCTTATAAAGTAACAATTTTCTTAAAATGAGAAAACAGAACAACTTAATGTTTTGTAGATCCTTCAGTAAAGGTATGAGTAAACGGTCTTTTTTGGTAATAGATAAAGTGAGACTAAGTTACTTTTATTTAATTTTGATTTTTCTTTATAATATGCTTTTTGTGTAATTTTTCTCATCCATCTCTGTCCTTTCTGTACTCTCAGGTTGTTTTTTTGCCATCATTTCTATCCATAATTAAGTTCAGGCAGTTGTTTCATATTTGCTTACATCCCTGCACTTTTGCTGTAGTCATCAACTCTTAATATCTTTGTGTAAACTGTGTAGTATTTGAGCATTTCATATTTTGTTTATGTTCTTGCTACTGGATTCATATTACTTCATGATCATTTTACTGAGCCTTTGACTTCTTACTTTGATATTTTCTAATGAAAAGTGAGCTCAAAAATGCTTAAGACATGACCAAGAAAGAGGGGGGGAAAAAAATGTACAAAATGTACAAAAGGCTTTTTTTGCTGGAGTTTTAAAGTACAGTCTCATGATTCGTAGGAGCCTGGTATGCTCTTTTTGAGTGCTTGAGATGTTGTCTTCTAGGTTTCAGCAGTGCATTACTTTGAGAAGTTTTGGGCTTCAAACATGGATGAGCATACCTGGAGGGGCAGGGGGGTGTCACTGTCCCTGCTAAATTTACTGCAGGGGCATATCAGGAAGCCTTCTGAATAAAAACTTAATTTATTTTCAATGAAGCACATCAGCCAGAGATACGGTACAGACTTCACTGCAACCTCTAACTTTTTAGAATTACATACTAGCAGGAGCTTATCCTTCCTGTCTTCCCTTCCCAAAGTTTTCTGGAAGAAGTACTCCAATCCGTATGGAACTCTTTAAGTCATCATTGCTTCTCAGGATGCCTATTCACTACCCCAATGTTGCTCCTATGTCAGCAGCCTCCCCTGAGCATTACCACTGCAGGTTCCCACCAGTAGGTGTGGTGGACAAAGCACTTTCAAAAGGTTAATCAGCAGCATTCATTAATAACTAGGTAACAGTATCCAGCCTGCAGGCTACAGGTTGTTGGCAAATCCCTTGCCTAGTGAAAAGCTTGTATTTTTTGTTCAACTGGTTGAATGCCTTGTTGCCAGGCTTCCTGCTGGAGGAGGAGTTTGGCAGGGCCTCTGGGGCAGGTTGTGCAATGCCATTCGTGGAACAGCTTTGCTGCTGGCACTGTGGGGACTTCATCAGGCTTCCTGCGTCTGCACTGAACCTTCTCCAGGGAATTTGATATTTTAAGCAAGAGCAGAACAGCCTTCCTGAGGATACTGATTAGCTCTTGGAGTGCTGCTACTTGTGCTGGTGTCCAGCCTTAGCTAGACTGAAATACAGGAAAACTTACTTGATTGTTGATAGTCTTTTGATACTTTCCAGTGGCTCCCTTTCGTGTGATTAGAAACATGGATAAGCTCTCTTATGTCTCACGGAGAGACACATAGAAGAGAGCAGTGTACAAAGGTTTAAAAAAATCTATAGCATACAGCATTCTGCAGCAGCACAGCAAGTCTCCACCTTAAGTGTTACTGTCACGTACTTACAGGTGGATGATGCAACATGAAGACAGTAAATGAGAACTTTGCGTCAGGCTAATCACTAGGTAGGCTGAATAAGGCACTCAGCCTGGGTTAATGGCTGAGATCGTGTCCTATTACATTGCTGACTAATGTACTTTTCAGACAGAAATTTGTACTGTAGACTTGGCCTCAGGTTTTACTGTTTTAATATCTCTGTCAAAAAGGTGCCAGTAATTCATATATCTTTGTATATTCATTGCATTTTCTAGGGTAGACAAAACATTAATTTTCTAGCTGGATTCTATATTAAGATGGAAAACAAAAGTCACAAACTTCCTGTCTTTGTTTGGAAGCCAACAAACTGCCTCAACAACAAAGAACAGAACCCTTTTTTTCAAGGCTTATAATTACAGAAATATTTGAATTAGCCCTTACAATTTCTAGCCTTAGTGTATCAGACCAATATTTGTCAAACAGGCTTATGGCTTACTCAGAGTGATTTTAGCAACTCCAGTGGGGCTAGTTATGGTGTGAATTATTACTCAGCGTGAGTAAGAAGATCAGAATTAAGCCCAGATACAGTCAGAAGGAAAGACGGTTTTGTCTGATTTGTCTGTGATAGATCTGTCCTGCTGCTAACTCCCTGGTCTTTCATTTAGTTTCTTTTTAGAGACTTTTGTTAAGACTTCCAAGGAGTCCTGAGAGGACAATTGAGCTTTTATGTTTTTTTTGCAGAAGCAGAGAGAAACAATCAAGTTGCTGGTTTTCTGGTAGTGTTGATTTATTTTCTGTTCATCCTGCAAATATTTTTTCTGAAATTTACTTTAAAAAATAAAAAAAAGAGTTGGGCTTTGAGGGGGAGCTTCCAGCTTGATCTGCAGATAAGGATTTCCCAAGTACACAACATAATCATCAGACCTTACAGCAGAAAGAGTTATAGCATCTGTTTTCTAGGAGAATGCGTTTCCATCTGAGAACGTCCCCATTCAGAAAGGCTTAGTAACTAAAGAAACTGAATGGTTTCTCACAAGATGCTACAAAAGTTAAACCATTTTAGGCTATGAAGCGGGCCACTTGCTGTCCTCAGTGGTGCTAAATGACATGTCTGAACACCTGAAGGCTTCCCCTGGGGAGGCCTCAGTCTCCAGCACCCCCCACCGAAGCCCCTGCTGTAGCTGGATGAGTCCCTGTGTCAGCACCTGGGCCCGGCAGGCTGCAGCCTTCTGAACCCACCCTGCTCCCAGAGGAAGCCCCAGTTCTGGCTATGGGAATGCATTGTCTTACCAGGAACTCTTACCTGTTTTAGTGCTTCCAATAAGCTACAGCAAACCAGGGGATCTGCATGTGTGCTGTAGGATGGCCAAAAGAATTTATGGCCTTTGGAGCCAATGGGACTAAGTTTGCTCAGGACCATGCCCTTAGTTAGCGTCCTGCAGCAAAAAGGCATAGAGTTTAGTAAGGAAACACTCTCAGGGATTTATAGTATTGATGACTGTAACCAAGCCTGGCAGCCCTTGGATCTTACAGCTCTCTCTGGGCCTAATCAAAGGCCATTGACGTAAACTAAAACATTTGACTTCAGAGAGCTGTGGATCAAACTCTGCATCTACGCTGACTGAATTTGCCCTCCCATCAAACAAAACCTCACTTTAAATTCTTTTCTTCTGACAGGCCTGTAGCCTCATTCCTCTCTCTTAAGCTGGGAATGCATTTTACTGCTCTCTATGATGCCCAGAAGTGACTTTTCGCTTCGTACGGTGCAGTTTCACATCATACCTAATTCAGTGCAACTGCTGGCTGACACCAAAAGTCCCATCCTTGTTTACCTTATGTCAGGTTCAGACACCATATGATCTTGGCAGGATAATTAGGCATAAAATTAAGCCAATCATCCAACATGCCACCCCCCCGCCTTCCCCTCAGTAAGGAGCCGCTGTCCTTTTAGCAGTTTTCCATGTTTGCCATGGATCAGTGAATGTGACTCTGTGCCCCAAAAGTCTCAAATTCTTTCAGGGGGCATTATATAAAAGCAAAGTTAATTTGGATTAAAGCAGAGAACCCAGACAGGGAAAATATTAAGAAGAATTCAAATGAAAATATGAAAAATATTATTGCAAGCATACAGGGCCTGGTCCTGAAGTATTAATTAGATACTGATCCAAAGATAATGGTTATAATGGATAATGAGTGTGAAAACTATACTTTGTTATTATACTTACTATGATTCCCTTCTTTATTTTTATTCTCTCTCAGCCCAGTTAGCTGTCAGTCAACCTTTAGTATCTTATTGAAAGGAGCTTTTTTTTTATTTTTTCAGCCAAGTGTTCCTGGGTCACTGCAGATATAATGTCACAGCAAACGGGAATGTCTCTCCATTTTTTTCCTCTTTCTCCTGCAGACTTTGGTGTTTTCTTTCAAGCCCAGTTGTAAAGTCTATTAGCAAGGTGTCTTCTACCGTATTCTGTTGCCCAGACGTTAATACATAAATAACTTCAGATTTATATGATTAGCTTAATTTTTTTCTTCACTTCAGATAAACTCATTTTAATATCTTCTAATTTGGTTGGTGTAAATGTCATCTACTCACTTATTACTCCCATTTCAAAGTATACCCTTGAACCCTTTTACTTTAGGTATACATGGTTTGAAAAATAAAAACTCCTAAAAGGACCATAATATCTATCATTAACTTCCAACTTCCAACACTTTCAGCATGTCTTCACACTGCTATTGAGAGTCTAAGCAAATGTCCTCAGTTTCCCTTGACACTGTAATGAGTAACTTACCACGTGTCGTCTTTTCTCCATGGGTTGAACATTAAAACTTTGTCTTTAGCTATAGAACGTGCAACGTATCTCTCTGACAGGTAAAGTTCATATTACATTCAAGACACCCCACTGTTTCAGAGCTCAGGTTTTTGTATTTCATGAGTTTGGGAGCAGTCTTGCATATGAAAGTTCATAGTAATTGTACCTTTTACTGATACTCATCAGCAGAGGCAGTATTCTTTATTTTTCACAGCTAATTTGCTATTTTAATTTCATTTGGAAATATGTTCAAACTTATTGCAAAACTGCTCAGAAAAAATTAGGTTACAGAATGAACATTAGAAGAGTTAATTTTTAAAGTTGGGGTGAAATAATTTACTTTATACAGCTCACAAGCAGCCTTACTGAAAAATGTTTGAAGTTTTGTTTTCTCTCAGTGAAATATCTTATGCTTTCTAGGTAGCTTACAACTGATCACATTTAATCTACATCAGAGCAGAGCAAGCAACCACAAGAAACTAAGTCCTGTAGGTATTGTCACTGAGCAAAGGGAACTGCTAGTGCCTTATTGAAAAGATTCACAGGTGGTGAGAAAACAGCAGTTTCTAAAATCACCAAGAATTAAGAAGGTGTTTTGTCATCTTTTTCACTTTGTAGCTTCTATTTTAACTGGGACTGGGACAAATCCTCCAACTTTCATCAGGGATGCTAGAGGTTTAGACTGTATACTGTAGCTTCTTATTCAAGTAAACAAAAATATATTGGAATGTTTTTCTGGTTAACTGGTTGGAAGAAATTAAGGTCCTTGCCACTCAGTTCCTTTGGAAAATTGCAGCTCTGTGAATTTTGGGCATTCATGGCTGTGAAATTGTCAAGCTGATGGTGGAAATATGTAATGTGAAGTGAGAATAGGTACCAACTCTTCATGACAGCAGCACTTTTCATCACTCTTCCTTGAGGGTTAGTTATTTCTTTGTCTTTAGAAAGTAAATCTACTATAAGTAAGGATTTTCTAGCAATATACTGTTTATAAATTGCATTAGGGGGGCTTAGGAGATCAGGGAATCTCCATCTGGAGTATGAAGGTGGGGGAGATGTAAATAGATTTCCTTCGCTGTCTTTATGTGGCTGCTTCTGGAAATTGGTATGTCAATATAATAATCCCATTGCTTCCACATCTCAGCTAGGACCTCCACAAAGGACAACATTCAGAGAAATACTAAGACTAGAAAGGACAAGATGAGAAATATATACTGTGCAGAGGGTCTTCTGTATCTTCTTTCTCTTATATTGCAATGCTCAGTGACTCTGCCCATAAGGGAGGGAGTGCAGGGATATCTTTGCACAGGATTGAATGTCTCCCAAAGACTGAATTTTGTCTGTACCATCCCAGAAGAAAAATGTGTAGAACTGGCTTCAGACTTAAGTACAATAGGCCTAGCAGCACTTTCACCATTTGGCTCTAGACTGGGATTAGAACCTTTCACTCTATTGACCTTGTGTTGTCCCAAGCTATCTGTCAAGTCCCTAGCCTTTCTCTCTCCCCTTTTTCCCTTTGATGTCTTTCTTCCTCAGAAACTGAGATGTAAGTGAATCGATGCTGTTGCGGAGGAGAGGAGGCCTGTGCTTTTCAGGAGGAAAATGTGTTTGAAGGGGAGAGAAGTGAAGGAAAGTACTGCATGTTTCAAGGGGGTAGAGAAAGATCTGCTATTGGTAAGATGATGATAGGGGAGACACTTCTCTGTGTACAGCCCCCAAAGCCCCTTGCATTTCCCTAGGACACCTGTAACCACTCTGGCCCAGTCATGCCATGTGCACACGTTGACCTTTCCAAGATAGCACCTCAAAAATCCCAGTGGTCCTGCCACGGCAACACCACCCAGTTGAGTTTTGTCTGCATCACTGAGGAAAAACTTGATTTAGGGACTCCCATTTCACATGCAGAGCAGGCCAAAACACGCAGTCTCATCAAATCCAAAACACTTCTGTCCCACTGTAGGGACTTTACTGTCCTACGGGCCTGGCCTGGGAAACTTATAAACTAGGTTCAGTTCTTTGTTCTGCCAAATAATACAGCATGAAAACTCTGGTCAGAATAAAGCATACTCAATAGACTATGCTGAGTTTCAAAACAACCACTTTAACACTATTTTGTTTTTGAAAATCTTTGAAAGGCTTTTTATGAGCTCCAAGCAGGATAAAAAGTGTCAGAACCACAGTGTTGCTGCAAAAAAGATTTTCTATCTTCCCATCAGTTCTAATTACATGGTTTCTCAAAACAAGTGCTTTCCTTCTCAGAAGCCATGTTAGTTGCTAAAAACATGGAAACTAGGTGTCCCAAACAGCTGCTTCTGTTGGGGCAGAGGAGGTATCTTGCATGCTAAAAGCTTTTCCATATCCTCTTATTTATAGTGATATGGAGTAAGTGTTAAACATTTGAAACAAAATTTAAGCTATAAGATTTACAAAATGCCTTGATTTTTACAGGAAAGAATTCTTAGGACTCATTGTGGGAGTGTAAATTTCACTCTTAAGTGAAGCCGAGAGCACGTTATGAGCTTTCCCAGGGTATTTTGCTCTCCTTACCCAATTCCACTGGGTCTTTTAAATCCAAGTATTGCATTTATAGCTTCCAAAAATTCTTCCTTTGAACCTTTACCTTGGTTTTCCTTTTTCTTTAAATATACCAAGGTTGTTTTTTAATTATGTCAGTGTGTACGACCAGCGAACAAAAAGCCTTATCAATTTCTATTTGCAATTTGATTCCGAGATGGTTGTTCTCAAAGCTGCTCTGAATTTTCTCCCTTAAGATAAATGAAATTTTCTCTTCAGCTATGGAAAAGACTACTGCTCTCTTACCCAAAATGAAATAATCCCTGGAGAAATACTGTCTTGTGTTCAGAACCCTGCGTTTCATCATCTTGAGACAGGCACCCAGTCTCTCTTCCAGGTTGTGTTCTGAAACGATGAGCTTTAGCACTTAGTCATGGGGCTGGATTTCCTGTTGTCCTAAACCCTACATAGTCATTTACATGAGTGCAAGATGAGTACAAAATGCTACCATATCAGAATGGTTGTATTGTATTGGCCTGAATATAAGGTGAGGTTATAAAAGACTGAAAGGAGCTGGGCAGGGTTGGAAATATCCCACTTGTATATCTGGATTCAACGGGTGACCTGTAACCATCTCATCTATTCCATACTTCCTCCATCCCCCCAAGTCGTGCCTAATTTTAGAGGGGAGGAGGTAGGACAATAAGTCCTGCGCTCGAAAGGACACTGGTTCTTTACTGGGGATTAACATGCCAGGCAAGCAATCAGCGAGGCAAGCAGGCTGTGGGATTCCTGTGGGGCAGACCCACAATGAGGAAGATGGCAATGGAACAGTGCCTAACATTTTCTGTAATAGAAACAGTCATTTGCTTTCACTACTTTTCAAAGTCAGAGTTTTGCTGTCATTTCCAACCAATGCAAAGGGTGCAGGAAGTATGGGGTAGGGTACAGCTTTGAAGGGGAGAAATGATCCCCAATTTCTAGAATAATAAGCACAAGAAATCATTTTGTCCCATTTTTTTAAAGATATGTTCACAGAAGATTTTTAAAGGGGCCATGGTGTATCTGCAGCAGAATGATGTAAGCATAGTCTTTAGCAAATTGTAAAGGTGTTATATTTAAGCTGCAGATACATCTCAATCATGCTATGTTCCAGTGAAATGGACTGTTATCCTCTAGTGTATGAATGGCTAAAGATTACTGTACCTTTCCTTTGTTATTAAATTTGCCTAAAACTGTAAAATCACATGCTGAAAGTTATGTTTTCTTGAATCATTTTTTTTAAAAAAATCCATTAAAAAAACTGTCCTCTTTGGGCCTGTAAGTTTAATGCTGACATGACTCTTTTATATTATACAGCCCATTCAAGACAAAGATAGGTAAAAGAAAATAGCTCTTCTGCTGTGTTGCTGATACTTGAAAAACGTAATTTTAAAATAGCTACAACCTTGAGTCCTTGAGGAAGTTGCTTTCTAATATGATGTTGTTTTAAGCGTTTAGATTTTAATTAACTATTACAGAATGAAGTGTTAAGGAAAGCTGTTGAACCCCAACCTTTCCTGTCTCCCCCTCACACTTTGAAAAAAAGACCATTTCTAAACAAGTGACCATTGCCAACCTGAGCCAGAGGGCAGCATTCCCCACCTTATGGTATGCTGCAGCTCCTGATGAATCTCAGCTACATTTTTAACTCCTCCTCCTCTGTATGATACCAATAAATGTATTAAAAAAATGAATTGCCTCATATGGCCTAATGCAGAATTGTTAAGTGAATAAATGACGTTGCCATTAGCGTTCAGTTATAAATACATTTGAATTTTAAACTGAACATATGCTACTTCTCTGCTTGAAACTAGCAACTTTTGCTTTCAAAAACCATGCCGCAGACCCAGGCATGCAATAATAATAACACTTAGCATCAAGGATATCGAAGCTCACACAAAAAGACAGTATCAATATCTCAGTTTGATCCATTAGATACACATATTAAAGAAGTTTCTTACTTCAGGCCGCGCAGTGATCAAGACTGATACAAAAATAGATCTCTTGTGTCTTAGCTGTGAGCTTGAATTAGTTTCTCATTTACTACTCAGGATATCAATTCCAAAATAAGGTTTTATTCATGTTTGTTTTTTGCTGCAAAGCTTTTATTCTCTTTTCCTTGCCTTTGATAATATTAAAGATCATCTGTCTCAGCTTAGAATCAAGTTCTTGTAGCCAATTTAGACTGGAGAATTCCTTGAGTACTCAGTTACTAATAGCTCCACTTTTGTGCTTCCCTCCCCCATGTCCCTGTCTTAATTTCTTCTAATAAAATACTTTTGATGAGATCAGAAATGTAAGAAAGAATGGAAAGCATTTCTTGGCTCCCAGACACATGTGAAGCACCTTATTATTTATTAATTGTTGTTATTATTTAAGACAGAACCACAGATAAGATAAACACATTTAAAAATAATAAAAATGAGTAATGAAACACTTGTCCGCTTCATTTGGCAAAGAATAAGTCTGGGTCTGTTATCAAATACCAGACATAAGTGGAAGAGAAAGCGAGGTGGATGTAATGCTTATGTAGGGATGGAGATACTGTGCTCTTAGTTAAGCCTGTGCAACAATGAGTTTAGCCACAAAGCCAAATCCTGAAGTAACTTCAATAACTCAAGGGGAAATCTGCTTACCTGCATTAGCCGAGAATCTAACACTGTCTATATTGATTTTGAGAGAACATTTCCAGATTTCAATGAGGATATCTGAAAGTAAAGCTTGACCAGAGTTTCACAGATGATGATGAGAGAGGTTTCACTTGTTTTGTTTCAAAGCAACTGATGAGAGCGTTTTAAATCTGCACTGCCTAAGATCACTTTGAACCCATTTGCAGCTGACTGTTGGCCATGACTTCGAAATTTAAAAGAAATCAAAACGTATTTCAGGAGGTTTATTTCAAGCACAGATATAAAACAATAGGGTCCCACTGGAAGCTGAGAGCCTGCTCCTTTTAAAGGAGCGCATGCCACTTCAAGAAATAAAGCATGAAAAGAAGCAGTGGTGTGCAAATCAAAATAAACCCTTTGCCTTTCTATGCTTGCGGAAGAATCAACTGTGGGGGAAGAATTCAAACCTGTCTTTCTTCAGTCTGTAAAGGCAACAACTTTCCCTCTGGACGAGAAAGAAATTGTTTTAATGGTGGTAGTGGCAGCCTTCCACAGAATGACCTTAATTTTCATGATCAATGCAGGCAGGTGGCAACAATGCTCTCTTAAAATAACTAATTGCTTGGGATTAAGAATTGATTGCTTTGTTTGGTTTTGTTAAACCCTTTCCATTGCTACATGGGACTCAGCAGTTCTTCACCTGCTTTCAGCCACCAAACTGAGCTCCTGGATTCAGTCAGCTGCCTTTCCCTTCCTCCTTCCTTCCTTGTCTGCAGCGCACTTCTGGCACTCCTCAAGGTTCACTATCCAAGGAAGAAAAGTCTCTCACATCCTTCCCTTTGCTGGATGAACTTAGACTGATTTCCAGCCAGCAATGTGATTGAATTTTTGAAATTTTTGAAATGTTTTGTTTTGATGCTTGTAATGCTTGTATTTGAATCCACTAATACTTTGCTCTCGCTTGGTGTTGGTTTTGTTCTTCCTGCAGATGACAGCACTCCAGGGACATAACTTCACCTGAAGCTGGGAGCAATGAGACCTAAGCTTGGGTAAGAGATCCATAAGCCATAAAGGATTGGAGGTCCTACTGCGGGAGACTTAATTTTGACTTGTTCTTGTCACTGTTTCCTTTTATCCTTTCCTTAAAGCATTTTCGTTCAAGTTGAAAGTAGGCCCCTCTAAATTTCACATGTGCATTTATCCACTAGATCAACTTGAATTACCTCTATTTCTGGCAATTTTCACCACTGGTATTCAATGCAATGCCTCCTGTCAACCCTCTGAGTCTGTAAGCTAGCTCAGGACCTAGGCTCAGATTCCAGCATGACATGCTGCCACTTAAGCACTTAATAATATGTATGGAGAAAAGGATCCACATTGTGCACTTTACAAAAGAGTCACAAGGAAAAATAAAGTCGTACTGCCTTGCCAGCCAAAGGGATCTTTGCCAGCACCAGGTGGTGGGAAGCGTGAGACAAGTAAGAGGGATGACTCCTGGTGCTGTTTGTGCAGCAAGGGTAGCAATTAAAAAAATATGCTGCTTTTGAGAGAGAGGCCAGTAGCATTTGGAGTCAAGGGGCTGAAAAGAGTGCCATGGGAGGCTGAAAAGCCTTGCAGGAGTTCCTAATGAACCATTTTCTGTGCTCCCCATCCTACTTGGATGACTGCGCTTAGCTGGCTACTGTGCTCTTGTGTCCAGGTTTTGCCAAGTGGTTATCTTCCTGTTTGCATCTGTTTATTCTGTATTCACCTCTGTGGCTGGATGGGCACAACCAAATATCAGTGAAGCTATTGGGATTTTTCAGTCTGATTGACATAATCTCTCCTGGATTTCTACCAGTGGTCTAATTTAATTATCTTGTTTCAAATACCAGTTTAGTGGGAAATGCAGAGAAAAGCAAACATGAAATTCATCCATATACATAAATGTGTTTTGTGCTTGTTTTATGCATTCCATGATGTCTGTACCAAATTCCTCTTTTCTAGTAATGATGAGCAATCTGAGTCATTGAGCAGGGACAACTGGGCAGTGAATGAGTTTAGCTGTACGTGTTAGACCTTGCAGACTTTCTGAAGAAGTTTAATAGCTTCATGTAAGCTACAGTAGTACTCACTTTTCTTTGCGTGTTAATAACATCAAGTTGTAATTTCATCTTAAAGATTTTTGAGTTCTCCTATCTTAACAGAAGAAAACGCCTTTAGGTGTATCTGGAGATTCAATGTATATATATAAACTTTGTCCTAAGTAAATATTATAGCTGAAAATGAATTTATAAAGTTTTCAGAGTGGTTGAAAATTGGTATTCTGCATAGCCACTGTTTAGGAGGTTGAGACATCGTGATTTGTACTTCTGTGTCTCTGGTACAAATTTTTAGGAGAATAATAGCAACATATCTGATGGCATATCTGTAGTGAGACTATTTGAAGTCATGCTGCAAGCTATATAAGGCACTGTCTGTGTAAGAGACAAGTGTCAATTTAAAGTAGAAAGGTAAGTAAGTACTGAGGTTTCGTCTTTTACAAGATTTTGTTGTAGGTTGTGTAATGAAGATCCATTATTTTCAACTCTGGAACAAAACATTTGAAACAAGTATCTATCGTTAGAAAATTGTGTCTATTATGTGTTTAAAGAGAGATTTACTTTGTATTTCTTGAAAGCTAGATGCACAAATGGATTATTTGTTTATAAATTCTTACGGTTATTACAGATATTCTACCTAATTCTTTTAAAAGAAAAAAGTATGACAAAGATTTAAGCAGATGACTGATATCCAAAGGACAGATAATGTGGGCTCCAACTGTGTTTATAATAGTTCACTTCTGTAAGTGAACTATTTAGAAAAATAATGAGAATATGAAATGTTGTGTCTCAGTGATTCTTTAGATTCTCGTTCTATTGATCAGAGTGGACGAAAAACTCTTTCCATACACTAGCTCTTTGTTTCGAATTCCCAGACTCAGTACTTTGCATGCTCCATGGAGAGGCTGTGTACAACTATGTCTTGCTAGTGAAACAAGATAATATAATCCCATTGCGTTGTCACTGAGATTAAAGTGTATGATAACATTGTTTTAGTTGATCAGCAGGGTGGCCTAGTGCAATGAATTTCCTTTTACTGGTTTTAGCTCATCTTCTGATTCCTGAGAGACACAACAAAGAAAAATAATAGTAGCAGTAGTCTTTCTGCTTTCACCTTAACACAAATATTGTAATAGTGGAGTCGCTTAAGGGAAAGGACAGTGGTTCTGTATACCACCTGAACAGCAATGGCATCACACACTGTAGTCTGGTTCTGTATAGAAATGTTGGTCTTGTGTGGTGATAATTGTACAAGGTAATAGAAACGCATTTGATATGCAGTCACCTTGTTTGGTTATTATACCATACTTAAAGATCTCCTGTCTACTCTAAGCAGTAAACATAAATACCGTAAGTTTTAATATTTAGTTCTTGGAATGTGCCATTCTGGACTATACCTGTCAATTATTGCAAACATTTCCACTAAAGGGAGAAAGGTTCTGGATCTCTCCTGTCCAAAGAGAGCAGTCAAACCACCATAATACTGAATATTTTCTCAGAAATAAATCGTAGGCTTCTTCTACACTTCTTACAGTTGATTTGTTAAGAGCGGTTGTCTTGTCTCTTGGCTTGAGCAATCAGAAAGCAAACAGAGCATCACCTTCTTGTTATCCTGTTCTGCGTAAAAACACTTCCCTGCTACCAGCCAGGGGTTTAGCCCAGGCCACAGTGGTTAATTTTTGATGGAAGCCCTTGCTAAAATATTCTCAGCGCATAACTGATAGTAGGGAATTAAGTGAGGTGATACAGTCTGTTCTCAATGTGCTCTTTTTCCCTGAGGTGCTGTGAAAGAAATAATGTGAATTTCACAGGTAAGAAATGTATTCACCCACCTCTTTCTTGCATCCCTGGGGCAGAGTACTGCACAAATCACTGTGCAGAACCCCTCTGAGCCATGCTCGGGAGGACATGAGTGCCTGTGCTACAGTCTCAGACTAGGGCCATGCATCTTCACTAGCAATTCAAATTAAACACCCTAAAGTTTGTGGTGGTTATCATAGGATGGGATCACTCAGAGAACTTGCATTGCACATCCTAGTGATGTCCTTCAAAGTGTTCACAGTACCAGCTTCTTCCCCTCCTCCTATCCTTGATTAAGCAGCATAGCAGGGCTGCCTCTGGGAAGGGCTTTAAAGATCAACCTCACTGCAGTTCTTTGGAGGTGGGGGGGGATCTTGTGCCTTTCTGAGGCCACTGGGAAGCGACAAAACTATATTCCTGAGCCTATAATAGATGCAAATTGTGCAGATGAAGGAGAGAAAGCTCTAACAGCCGTTGAATGCAATCTGTGAACACTACTGTTTCATTTATAGTGATGCTACCTAGGCATTTGCACTTAAAAGGAACAATAAAGAGGTGTTGGAACAATCGCAAGGCTGCAGAATTTAAACTGCGGCAAAGACATTTTTGAGCCATGTGAAATGTTGCCTGCAAAAGATCTGCTTTTTCTGTTAGTTTTAGTTTTTACTGAAGGCTGTTCTAGTTCTCCTTGTTTTATGGCACCGAACGGTTCATTTGCCTTCAAAGACTCAAGATGCAAAGAAGGAGGGAAACAAGTTAAAAGAGTAATGACTAGTGAAAACTGCACAATGTCACAACTCTTCTTTCTCTATTTAGTTTTGAAGTAGCTCTGCTATACAACTAAAAGATGGTTGATTCATGAATTTGCCAGTCAGCCATTAGCAGGTAGTTGTAGAGTTAATGTAACGTTTCAGTGTTTATCTTGCTTACAGGACAAAGGGTCAATCTTCAGATGATGCAGTCTTTGTAGGTATACGTGTACGATGCTGAGGATCTGAGCTGCTGTTGCTGTTTAGTCTTCTGAGTTTGGTGTAAGTGAGAAATTGCACACTAAAAAAATTCCAAAAGAAATATCTAATGGCTGTCAACCAACATAAAGTTACTGATTAACAAGAACACCAGGCTTGCATTTAGTGTCCTGTTAAAAGCACAATAAGCTGTGATTGTGAGCGTGATTATCTACAAGTGTTGCTACTTACCAGCTGCAAATGTGAAAGCAGTGCGCATCTAGCAAAAAACAAATATTCATTATTGTTGTATCACAATACATGGTGTTCAAGGTGCCCTAATCCTGCTAAATAAGAGCAAATAGCTCTTGCATAGGAGTAATCTAAAAAGGAATATATAGTTTGTACATACTGATACAAAAAAAATTTTTTGAAGGAGTAAAGTTATATGAGTTTTAGAATAAGATTGGCTTTGTAGCTACAGCAGAATAAAATGCATTATAGGATCTGTTGTCATTCTGGATCTTCAAGGCTTCCTATGGGATACTGTTATCTGATTTTTATTAATATCATTCATTTGAATGCCATTAGTGTTCAGAGGACCTGACTGAGACGCATTCATTGTAATCTAGTTCTGTTCCAAAGATCTCACAGTTTAAATAGATGAGATAAGCAAATAGCAGGTAAATGTCCCACAGCTGAAGACAATTCTAGTTGCCTAAGTCCTTGCCCTGTATTAATGTTAGTTTGATTCTTTACACCCTGCAGTAAAATGAGAACATGCTGTTCTCATCTTTCAGAAAACTTACAGCATAATTAATGATAGTAAAATGCTCTAAGAACCTTCTAATTGATATATTAGAAGTTCAAAGTGATAGTGTTTTTCATATAATATGGATTTGAACTGTGTGAGTGTTTTGAATCAGTAGCTTTTAGTAAGAAATGTATTTCCCAGGGAAAAGAGGTGGGGGGTGGATGGAGAAAGAGTATTTGTTTTAATAGTTCTGTCTTCATGTGTGTCCGTATATGTGAGTGAACAAGAGATCGCGCAGGGCAAAACATACCATAAATGCTGTAAAGTCTCATGCAATTGTGGCAAGCAGTAAACCCAAATGAACTTGCAAAGTCATGCACTACTTCAATTTTGGAAAGGAAAAGCTGGCTTTGAAGCCAACTAAATCAATCCCTCGTTCAAATTAAATTTGGAGTATCCTGTGAAGCTCCAATACACAACTCCAATACCAATCAGCACTTAAGGTGCGGGCAAATAATGTTTCATTTAAAAGAAATTGAGTGAGGATTACTGACAGAGAAAGTTTTTGATGCTGTTTTGTCATTAAAGTCAAATTGTAGCATTATTGTCTTAATCCCATATGTCTCAGTCATTTCTCACTCCTTCTGTCTCTTTAATGCACAAAAAGCCTTGTGCATGGTTGGTCCTGTGTCTTCATCTCATTAAAACCTTGCCATGCAAATGTATCATAAGTGTTGCCTGAAGACTTCTGTCTCATGCAAAATTTAGTTTAAACTCTACTGGAATCAAATAATTTGTTATGCACAAACCTTCTGTTTGGTTTGCTGACATTCCTTCTTAGCTGGCTCTCATGGTGATTCATTATCTTGTGATATAGATTTCCAAGTATCATCTTTGTATTGATTTTTATATCTTTAATAACCACTCCACAGAAGATGGCTCCACTTGGTGTCATTGATCGCATCAAAAATTCAAGGCTTACAGAAATACTAGAGGGCTAATTGGTAGCAGAACATTTCAGACTTAATCTTAATGCAGTCTTAATCTTCTGCACTAACCTTACTTGAAGATTTCCTTATTGAAGCTAAAGGGAAACTAGTGAATAACTGGAAATTACCTGGTGAGAGCAGGTAAGACCATGAGAACTGTAAATGTGGAAAATTGAGATAACAAAGATTAGATTTTAAAAACAACTTTTTTTTTCCTCTTCCCTTCTACCTAAGTATCTTCCTAAATAAGGGGCAGTACATAATTCTCCTGGCTGTGTGAAAATGTAGGTTTACTGTATCACATACTGTGCAGTGGGCCAAATGTGACTGAGTTTCTGACTTCATTTAAATAAAACAATTGTCTGACAAGTTCAAAAACGTGCTGTAGGTTTCACCCTTTTCAAAAAGCAGTGATCAAAGATAGGTAATTTTCATCTTTAATTTCCTATGTTAAAATTAAGGTCTGTACATGTACACTTAAAACAGTCAGGTCTTGGCTAGGTGTAAATTTAGAATATTTGTAAAGGTGAGTCACAACAGCAATCTGGAAGTCCTTCAGTCTGTTTAATTCGCTCTAATTTGTTGTTTAAAGCTTCTGTCTCTTGTTACGGTCTTTCAGGAACATGATCTGTCAATGACAAGGTGATATACATGTCCATGTTTTTTCATGACTGCATGTGTGACACTTTTTCACTAAGTTATTTTCCAGGATTTTGCACTGCTGAGTT
>VXAL01010446.1:1880-21856 GCA_013399475.1 Chauna torquata | reverse complement strand
AAAAAAAAAAAGGAAATAAACACACTGAGTTACACGGGATACAAGGGATGGGTTCTGTAGAGAATCCAGTGATAGACAAAGAACGTGCAGAGACAGCAACATGTTAAAAGTAGGAAAGATAGTTTCTCAAAAAAGCTGCCCTTGTAAATTGTTAAAAAGCTGTTAAAACTGTTTTTTTTGTTGTTGTTGTTTTTTAGTTTTTTAAAGTATCTTCCAACAGCCACATAGTCTGTGGATTAAACGTAGCAAGGCAGATTGTCCAGCTAGTACTAAGAGTATTAATCAGGGCTACTCAATCAATTCTTGCCAGTAAAAGGCATTGAGACAGCACCAAGTCTGCTAGTTCAGTCAGGCACTGCATGCCATCTGTGCAATGGGAACTGCCTGGTATGCTTCCTAAAAGATTAGAAGAACAGTTAGAAACGTGGGATCTCCAATAGGAATGTGAGAGACATCGCAGGTCTGGGATTTCGGTGGTAATAGGAATAAAATATATTCATAGACCAGGTTGGAATAATCTTGGTCAGTTTTTGAAAAAATTCTGGGGATATCTTTGTCCATACAAAGTCTCTGCAGTAGGTAGACCTCTTTTTGCACAAGACCCTATCAACTCTGTCAGTTTAGCACTAGTTTCTTTAGAAACAACCTAAAGTTGGAGCTGACTGTAAGAAACTCATATTCTTCTCACAAAGCCCAATCGAAAACACATTACACGGTTAATGCATCTGTACACCCTTCATGCCTTTATTATGTTTCTGTTGTCACCCTCAGACTGATAGGAAATTGTCCGCATAAACCAAATCTTCTCAAACAGAAATCTAACAGTTCTTTTCATTTCTTTTTTTTACTGTGTTCGTCACTATTACTTGACTGAGGAATGTATTCATGGAGTAAACCAAGCAGTCAGGGAAATGCTAGTGCCTTATTTCCAGGGAGAAGGCTAGAAAACTGAAAGGTCAGTGTGTACACTGCTTGTTCATAGTGGTGAACAGCGACTCCCAGAAGTTTTGTCCAGCTCTGCAGAACAATTCCAATGAATAATTGTAATTATGAATATATTCCGTAGCCATCAGCATGGTTGATGGGATTTATGGTTTGGCCCAAGATCAAGAGGTAGGTTATTCAATAAGGGACAATGGTAAAGATGGACTGTGGTCTAAAACTACTGACTTCCAGCCTTGTATTTTCCTTTTTCTTTGTTTAGAATTGGCTTCCATTTAAAAAAAAAAAATATATATATATATACACACATCTAGTGTCATTTAATGTGGATGTGATATACAAGGTACATGCACCATCTACCAATAACCAAACAGAAAGATGCAACATATTGACAAAACTTAGATGGCTGAATACTTGTACCTGATTTCAAATGTAAACACAGGGAAACATCTCTTTGCCCCCTGCAGCAATGTAATAGAAAAGGCTATGAAAAGAAGCACCAGAGCAAACATGATCCAGATGTCTATCTCTGCCTTTCAGTCCTCTTAAGACTTTTCTTTCCATTTTTTTTTTTCTAGCTATATTATTAATTTTTCAGGAATGGAGAGAAAATGATCAAAAAAGCTTCTTGTGATTCCAGCAAAAAAGCAAACACTGAATGTAAAAGCTGAAGTGATGACTTGTTTGCTTTCATTTCTACACAATGTTTTTATTCCATTCATTGTTTTGTTTTCAGAATACTTCAGGTTTTGGAAGAAAAGCCCCATGATCTCCTGCATTAGTTACATGCTATGAGAAGAAGAATTTTGAAGTATAGCTTACAGCTTTTAGTAAGCATTGTTCTGCAAATATATCTCTCACTTTGTCCACCTGCCAGTGTTCATAGTTCACAACATGTAGCTGTGAGGCCTGGTTGTGCTGCAGGACATAAGAGTAATTCCCATTGATTTCAATGGGTATTACATGCATCCTGCAGTGGGAGAGTAGGACCCTCAAGTTTCACTGAATAGCAAATAGTCATGTAAAATCGCGGGTCCTATTCTTTCCCTGCAGGATATGTTGAAGTCAATGGGAGTTACTTGTTAGAAGCTGTGATGGGAAAAACTTGTCCTTGTAAGATAAAGCTGTCTATTCATTGTTGCATTTAGACAATTTTTTTCAAAGATTCCAGTATTCTCACTTTCTCTATAGAAAATACATTAGCTTCTGACCTTCTTTCTTCCACTTCATAATTAAAAAGAAAAAAAGAAAAAAAAAGCTAACCCCAAAGAAAACACATACAAAGCAAAAGCCGATGGGAGAAAACTGAATTTATGAAATCATCATGATTTTAGCATAGATGCCAAGCAACCCTTTGTAAATGACTAAAATGTGGTTATTCTCTAGAAGGGGCTCTCTGCTCACATTGGGTATCTCAGCCTAAATATCCAGTGTTGATGCTACTGATCTGAAGTGATCTAAATATGGAAATAGAGGTTGGAAAATAGATACAGAATTTGGAATCTGTGTCTCAAGCTTTTTCATATGGCTTGGGTTTGGAGGCTGAGTTCTTATCAAGTTGAAGTTTGCACCCAAAGCAGAATTCAAAGATCTCCTCATTAACATGTTACAACATGAGCTGAAGAAAAGGGTTTCTTCCCCTCCCCCTGCCGCCTTCTACTCCTCCACCCCAAGTGCTCTCCTTGCTAGTTTAAAAGCAGAAAAGAACTTAAGAAATCTGGGCAGTCTATCAGTTTGCTATGGTTCATTTTAGCTAATCCAGACATCCAGCACAGCAGGGGGAAAACTGCTGTATCTAGTGAAACAAGAGCATGAATAATTAAAACTCTGTTATTAATGAACTTCCAGTCGTTATGTAAATGAAACTGATTTCAAGTCTAATTTGTCAGCCTGAATTCTTTTTCTGTTCTCCTTTTGTCTAGGACAAGAACTCATCATAATGGACTTGATAATAAAACACTGGCAGACATGCTGTGTGCAGTGCCCATCTGAGTTAGAGCTTTTAGCATGGTTAATTGATACAGTTACTGCAGGATAAGTCTATAAGGCATTTTGTATGGCTTTACATTTTACAAGCTTCCTCCCTCCTTTCAGCAGTACCAGCTATTCTTTGCACATTCCTCATTACCGTTTACCTTTACATGAGGGGTGGCTTGTAATTACTGGCTGGTAAATAGTTTCCTTCGTATTTCGCGTGTTGTTCAAAGACAGCAGAGTTCAGAAAGGTCTGTGGGAAGGGAAGTCTGTAGTTATCAAACAATGGCTAACAGTCACCAGAAGAAAAAGCTTGTCAAAGCACAAGGCTACCAAACACTCAGTCTTTACCCCATTGTCTTGGATCAGGTGTCAGTCATCATCCTGCCCACTGCATTTACTTCCCTATGAAATAACCATTATTGAAGTTATGCAGAAAGGACAGGCACTCACTCTAGGGAAGGGGGAGTCTAGGATCCAAAGGAAACACTGATTTTTAACTTTAACAGGCAGGATCTTTTGAAATATTCCATGCTCTATATTGATCAAGCCAGTTGTAGATAGTGGAATTTGTGAAGTTGCTAGGTCTGATAAGATATCCCCAAAATTTGATTTTCAAATCATGATTTTTTTTTTAAAGTTCTCTTACTGCATGTCCTTTCATTTTCACCATTTTTTCCTTTTTTCCCCTTCTTTTCAATATATTCAGTATATTTCAGTCTATTAGTTCAGATTTATATTGTTGTCAAGATCAAATATTTTTACAGAAAAAAGATACCCATGAAAAAGATGCCTTACTTCAGGAAGTAAGGAAGGAGAGAAGCATGAGCATATTGTGTTAAGTAGGTAAGAGAGAAATAAAAGAATCACCAAAATAGGATCTTAAGAGAATTTTTAAAAACAATAGTGTCTGCAGTCACCTGGCACCAGCCTAGGTCTGTTATCAAGGTGGGGGACTAGAAACTGGTCATTTTACTCACGCAGAACTGTGAAATAAGAGCTGTTGGTTTCATCCTGTCAGAAACAACTCATTTCTTTGTTTGCCTTTTTTCTTTGAGACTTCATTTTCTCTTTCTGAGGGTGATCTTTTTGTCCCAATTTTCTTTTATAAGGATTGCTGGTTCTACTCATAGGAAATTGAATAGAGGTGACAAATTCTGTGTGGAAGTGGGATAATTTACGTCTTAAAGATTTATTTTCTGGTTTTTCTTTTTTCCTCCACCTTGGGCTGTCTCCTGCACCATCTTTGTGCAGAGGTCTAACATACATACAGGGGAACCTTTAGAATTACTTTTTGAGGCATTTTTAAAGTAAACTGCTCTGTTGGCCCTTCTTTAGCCTGGTGGGCCGTCAGAGGTCTACACATTGTTGTGGATGTGGGACACCTGAGGCAAAATGTGCAGGCCTGGGAGCTGAAAAGACTTAGGGCGAGGGGAGGACAAGAAGTAGGTGATGAGTGTAGAGAGAGGTAGCATTTCCTTCAAATGGTGATGCTGGGACAACAGCAGTAGCAAAAACCTAGGAAATCATGAATCTGTGGGTAAGGGTAACAGCGAAAGCAGAGATCAGGCATGTAGGAAAGTATGCAGGGACAGAAGGCATGGGAACGCGGTCAGGCAGAGAGCATACAGCAGGAATTTTTTTTGTACTGGTTAGAGACTGATGGCAGACTTTACAGCAATGGGGACCTGAGTGCATTGATTTCTCTTATACAGCTTTCTCAAGGATGTTGTTGAAAGTACAGATTTTTTTTGCAAATGTGACATGTTAGATGTTAGTAGGGTTTTAAAGAAATTGTTGTTAACTGGAATTATTTTTAAATAGAGCTTTTGCCCTGAGGTCATAATTGTATGTCTTACCGGTGCTAACACACAGAGGCTAGACGTAGACCTCTGCTATGCAATGAAGAGGACAGAAAGGTCCCTCCAGGCTCTATGTTTTGGGCCAGCTTGGCCTGTTCAGCCTCTGAGCCCAGTGGAGCTCGGCTGAAGCCTACAAGGGGGACATCTGTACTGAAGCCTTGCACCACAGGGAGGGCTCCTGAGCGTGGCCTCAACCCAGCATGTCGTGTGCTTGGTTGTGGTGTGTGAGTTAATGCCCAGCAAAACTATGGCCTGTCTGGAACAGGTACAAATGCACCAGGGTCCAGAAAGGCCAGACACCGACCTCAGGCTTTGCGTCGGGTGGCTGTTGGGGACATTTCAGTTCTCTTACTTTCTTTACTTCCCTATGCAAATTGTAAAAGGTATCAGAGAGTACTGTGCAGTTTCAGGTAAGGGAGAAAGTTTTAAAAGCAGCTTTCTGTCACACCTTGAGCTGGAAACTACATGATACTTGGAGCTTTCTGTCAAAGAAGTGTAGTGTACTCAGAATGCGTTAAAACTACTGTGGGAATATTACTGGTTGAGAATATCTATGAGGTGTATATTTGGAGGATGTCTTTTAATATCTGCTAGCCAGACTTTATTATTTTTACAATAATAAGACCTAAAATAAAATACTTGCTGAAGCTTTAAAACATTCTTGCAACACAAACATAATATAAATCTAATTTAATTCTAAGGCTAGAGCTGAAAAGAAGGAAAAAGAGGGGAAAGGAGGGAAAGAAGTTCCATGTTTCAGGAAAACCAGTTTTGTATTACACAAGGCAGGTGTTTACAGAATGCTTCATTTTAATTCAGTGTAGCTTGTGTCCCAGTTTATGTTGCTTGGAGTAGTAACAGTGTAACACAGAGCCCTTGCAAAGATTTGCAGGTTTCCTTTAGGTCAGTAACAGTTGCTATAAACATGTTGGGCTATTTTATTATTACTATTCTACTCCATCTACATTTAGCAACCCGGTGGGGGGGGGAGGGGGGGGAGAGTTAGCAGTTTTTACAGTTAAGACTTTTCTTTTTGTCATAGTTAAACTAAATATACACAGGTGGCTAGGTGGCACTGTGGATTAATGTACTTCTGAATTAATGTGCCTAGAGTGGCTTGTATCACAAAGTGAGCAAATCTGAAGTGCAAGCTTGCTTCCCCTCCCGATTCACTGTTAATGCAGTTGTGTTTGAGTTGTATTATTATTTGTATTAAAATCAAAGTCCAAAAGAATGAACAGTGTAGGTCATGCAAGAAGTAAATTGATGAACCTGTGTTCTGGAGCTGTGTATTCCTTTGCAGTCACTGTGCTGAAGCTAGCTATTTATTTAAACTGTAACAAAGAAAAAGCCATCTAAACTGTGTAAAAACTATTTAAAAAAAAAATTGAGTAAATAACTAAATAAAACAAGTACTTCTCCAGCACTGTGTGCAGTGAGAGCACTAAAGAAGCACTCCAGGGATTGGAGCTGTAGGTTTCTGCTGAAGCAAGAAGTGTTCAGAATCAGAGGCTGTAACCATGCTGAAATCCAGCCACGCCAAGCCAACAGGAACACATTGCACAAAGCTGTCTACAGATTACGCCTCTTTGCAAACAGTTTCTTAATGTAAATATTATAGCTTTTTTGGGGGGGTGGTCCTTCTACTGCAGTAGTTAGTAACCATAGCTTAACCAGCAACTTTGTAGAAGTGCCTGATTGCAGTAGTGTCTAACTAAAGCCAGATGAAATGCCCTTATCTAAGGAGATGTTTCACCCATTTAAAATATTTTGGTCCTCTAAGAAATAGAAAGAAAAACTCATATAACCAATAGAAATCAATTATTGCATATTCTCAGCCTCCTCTAGTCAACTCCAGAGGTAATAATCACTATAGGGATTTCTAAAAGGTAATTGCTGTATATTGCTTAATTATAGTTTATTAAGATCAAACATACTTAAGTATTTAGTTGATGTAACTGGAAAACACAGTCTGTGTTTATAGTTTTAAATGCAAACAGTGCAGTCTGTGCTGAGGCTTAAAAAAAGAAGTGTTTTTTTTAGGATACAGCAGTTTAGATGTCAAGACTACTGAATTAGCCACCTTCCCCTTTGTAATATAGAATATAGTTTCTGTGACCTGAGGCAACAGTGCTTTATGATGCACGATATGTACTCATCATTGCTACTTCTTTCTAGAAAAGTTGAATGATGTAACAAAGGAGAACTGGCAAGGTACCGAGTTTTAACTGCAAGATATTCTTTCATGTGTACTGTTAGTCAGAGATGTGTACTGTTAGTTAAAGAAACATCTTTGTGAAGAATTAAGTGCCTGTAAAAAGTGAACTGATTAAGAAAGAAGTACCTAACATCTGACTAGATCTATTTTTGTTAAACTGAAAATGAAAGCTGCCACTTCTGCTAAAGGCCCTTGTAGCCAAGAGATTTCACAGCAGTTCAGTTAAAGCCTAGCTAATGAATATAAGTTACTTTGGTGGATTTTAGCTGACTTTGAAATTAAAGTCTGAAAGCACTGGATGCTGCTAGCAGAGCTAGACTATAGCAAAATGGACTTAAACTCCATTGTGCAGTTAGATCCCTAGTGAGATTTGCCTTCCATCCATGACCAATTGGTATTATTTTTCTGGTGACTGGTACTTTTATCTGTGAGACTGGGATTTCTGGGAGTGATTAGCACTTTTCAGCAGTGATTGGCAGGTTGTAGCAGCAATGACACAATAGGAGGAATCATTGGGAATTCAAATGCAGAGTTTTGTTTGCATGCTTTAGGACTGATTTGAGTAGAAGTGAAATCTAGATATGAGGGCACAAATCAGCTATTATTTTGTCCATTTTTATAAAATACAAAAAGATGAAAATGTGTTGAAAGAAAAATTGGAAAAGAGGACAGACAATAAGATCACACTGTTGTTGAACAGGATTCTCCTACATCAGTTTTCTTTTTTTTCCTGAGGAGTCCTCTCTGAGTTTTTTTGTATGGGAGTTTTAAGCGTATGTCAGAAGTAACAAAATGCTGCTATATACCTTGTTAGAGTTTTTAGTTGAAATATTTTCCTCATACTGAAGAAAAAAACACATGTAAGACAGCAAAATATAGTATCATTTTGCAGAGGAAATGCATATAATGGTGTTGTGGTGAGGCTTGATAAAACTGTCTCCATTGCATCTAAACAAGAGACCACAGGGAAATAATTATAGTGACTGATTCCAAGCATTGACCAGCAATTGATAATTGGCCATAAATAATTAGGAAATAGTGCCATGTCAGTGGTGTAAATTATGTAAATGTAGTAGCTGTGTCCCTAGATACTGATTCTGAGTGCTGTAGAAGTGATTTTTTTATTCAGATTATAAATTTAATATACTGTACATGACAATTTAATCTTGTTTGACATCAAAGCTACCAAGATAATACAGAATTATACAAGCCTAATCAAAGACGGAAAAATCAGATGAACATCATTATTTTGGAGAGCTGGTTTAATGGGAGCTGACATTTTCAAAAGAGCATGGATTCTTTCTTTACTTTTTTTTTTAGACAACAATCTGAGCTAGGTTTCTGAAGCAGTAAGCTAACAGAACAAAACACTGAAATCACAAATCTGAAAGTGTACTTGATATCTTATAAGGTGTTAAATATTTAAAGTATGATTTTGTACAGCCAATACTGTTTACATAAGACAATCGTGATTCTGGATTCTTATTCATAAATTGTGTGCTCTTTAGGGCAGGGGCTGTATTTTTTGACATGTGACTAACTTCTGAAGTTTTCATCACCTTTTCTGTTGATATCAACAGAGGTCTGTAACTGGTATTTTTTATCTTAGTAAGGTCCTATTGTAATCAAAAAATATATATTAGCATAAACTGTACAGAAATTTGTAAAGGCTACTAAGAATAAATTTTAAAGAACAATGGGAAAGGCTTTTGTGAATGCTTTACGTCTATGCAGGTTTTTTTTTCTTTTTTTTTTTTTTTCTGGCACATGAGCTGAAAGATGTTCCAGAATTATTTAGCTATTGATGCAATTTAGTTCTGGTGATATTTTATCCTACAAACTACATGATGTTCGCAAGATGACCACTTTACTACATAAAGTGTAGTGTACAAAATTCCAGATATTTCATTAATAAGAAATAGGTATTGTCATAAAGTCAGTTAGTTCCTGGGTGGCAATGCAGTGTAATTTGAAAAAGCTTGTAAAAGTGCCAGATAAGGTATTCTGATGCCAAGCCGATGAACCCAAATATATCTGGCTCTAGCACAGTACACAAACACACACAGTAGCTGGTGCTGCAGTGTGGTGCATCTGCATTAGTGTGAGAATGGTTTCAACTCTCCTCTCCTACCTTCAGATTTTTGTTCTTATTAAGTGGATTTTGTCACCCAGAATAAACAGAACCTTTGAATTTGCTCTTAATATTCAGCACATATTTGTCTCCCACTGATGTCAGTAACGCGCGTTAAGGGCTTTGCTGATTCAGGACCTAGAGAGATGTACTGACACCAACATTTGCACAATAAGGATAGCAATACTTAGGATGAATAGAAAAGGTGGAAAGAGGGGGGGAAATGTGGAGTGGAGGGAAGAGCAAAAAGATACATTTGTGAAAATGCTGCAGTTACCGGCCGATGTCCTGCCAGCCCAGCTTGGAGCACCTGCTGTTGCTGTGTGAGCAGCAGCTCCTGCTGCTTCTAGAAGTGAAACTGCCCTGCCTGTACTTGCTTGGCAGCACTGCTAAACATTTCTTCTTTTTGTCCAATTAGAACAGGATACTTGCCAAAAAATAATAATAAAAAAAAAGCCGGCACATCAACATTATTTGAAAAGAACAAAAAAAGCACCAAACTTGCCTGCCAACTCAAGCCTCTCCCCCACCTTTCTTTTTAGTGAAGAACAATTCTAAACTCAAACTTATTTTAAGCATGTTTTTTTCTTTTAATTTCAGTGCATTTCCTCATTTTTCTTTTGTGTGGTCTTATTCATACCTCTCATTAAGAAATAGTTATTTGTTTATTCTCTTTTTTTTCTTATGGGAATTAGTTTTTCTGCAAGAAAAAAAAGAAAAAAAAAGGAGCTCCTTCTGCTCCTTCTACAATAGGGTCTAGACATTCTAGGGGAACTAAATAGGAAAAAGATATCAGCATGATATAAAATAAGGTAATTTTTAAATAACTCCAAGATAAAGTGGACATATGGTATGAGATAAAACATGTAACCTAAGCATATAGATATCTGCATTCACACTGCCTTTCTCTGGCTCTGGCAGTGCTCTGTATGGGGAGATAAGGGCAGACTTATAAGGCTGTGATTCAGTAGAGGCTATTTCGACAAGTTTCCACTCTGAGATTCTGTTCATCAACCTCCAATTAGCACTTCATCGCTTTCAGCTTTGTGTCACCCAGCTGGCTAGAGGAAGATGACACCTCCAACTTGAACTGGGCTTTTTTCCATTTTCTTGGAGCTCATCAAGACATGTGGTGCTTTCTTAAAGTGCAGCTGGTGCTGGCACTTTCATTGTAAATTTAAATCGCTGTGTTTGGAAAAAGGTGATAAGAACAGTTTGTTTCATGTCCCTGGTGTTTAGCCTGAGGCAATTCCCAGCAAATATATTCAAGGCTCCTTCTGGTTTGATCTGCTATACTTTTTTATTATTATTATTAATAACAATGGTAGAAAATATGTGCCTAAAAGAATACCCTGCTCAGTGTATGAATTTGTTCCCACAGTCGCTGAAGTTTAAAAGAAAACAAAAACACTTTAAACTTCAATTTAGATAAATAGCAAAAATATGAACTTTGTCTCTGTTTCTGTTTGTAGAAGGGAGAGTCAGGTTTTTGCAAGGTTTTTTTCTTTCATCAAAACTTAAATGTTATGGAGAAAAAGACAATTCATTTTTCTCAATTTTAAATTCCACTCTATTGCTCATGTTATAAAGTATACCTATAGTTTATTATACATTTATTCTGCCTATACAATTTTTATATTACTTATGAAATAATGCTAATGAACAGTGGTATGTAATTGTATTTCATATTCCCAAAGAATCCTAAAGTACTTATGTTTATAGGAACATGTCTACAAAGACAGCTTCCAACATTTTAGTTGTCCATTATACTCTATTCTTATACGCTTGTGTCCATTCATATTTTTTAAGATCTGAAGGTATACTTATTAATTGCTACATTTTCCTCATTTTACATTTTGTGTGCCAAAATGAGTACAGTGTTAAGAAAATGGATTAAGAAGTCGCACATTGACTTTTCTATTCTCAAAATTCCCGCGTTACCATGTAAAACTTTCTTCTGAATGTGTACCCCATATTCACAATGAAGAATACAGAATCAACCAAACTACAGAGATTCCATCTCAAAAGGGCAGGTGTTGTATGTTTACCTAGGGAAACTTGGACACTTTTCAAACCCACAATTAAAAAAAAAAAGTTTATTTTTCTGTAGAATAGAAATAAAAAAATCATGGTTGTTAGTCTTTTCTCCTTTCTTTCAATATTTTTACTAACTCTTATCAGACACCAACATAATCTTTAGAAATATAACTCAGATTAACAGAATTTCTGTAAATTTTTTACTGAGCTTTCCTGATTTGCTGCAGTGCATTTTAATGCTGTTTAAGATGTAGGTCACAAGTACTGCTGCACCACAATAAATGACACTAAAGGTCTAAGAGTATTTTATAATGACCTTACCGAACAAGTGCAGGATTGTGATTCTCTTCCTCCATTGAGGCAGAAATGAAAGTATACATGCGAAAAATTTAGCTAGATCCAACTTTTAAAAATGGAGCCAACACATTGGCTTAGATCTAATTTTACATTCTGACTAATAGTTCTGGTGTAAATTGCCATATTTTCATTGCTATAGAAATTAAACTGATTTCTGAATGTATGAAACATATGTAGATAATGGCACAATCCTGTATTTATGATATTCCATTTTTCTATAAATATAGATGTTCAGTGATTATCAATAGAGCTGCTCATTAAAATTCAGACTTAGATTCAAAATGATGCCATTTTGTCTTAATATTTGAAAACCTAAAAATATCTCTCTAGCTCTGAAAAATCTGTATTTTAGCATTTACATTCAGCAGTTTATTGCAGTAGGAAATATTTCAAACAGAAGAAACAAATTGTCCCATCAAAGTACTCTAATGATTCAGAAGACCATTTTTTTCCAGCAAACTAAATAGTAGGAAAAAAGTTTAATGAAAGACATAGTGATGTGTTCCTACTGAAGGTGGGAAATAACTGTGATTATTTCACTGAGTTTTTGAGAGTCAGCCTTGTTAGCAATAAGATCAAGCTCAATTGCAGCCTTGCAGAATTGATGTCCACTTTTCTGCATCCCTTATATAAATGGTTTTACATGTGAAAGATTTCCTTTAATGATTGTTTGCTGCTTTGACAAACTAGCTAATTGTCCACTACCCAATTCATCTTAATTCAGACTCATTACCCTTCATTCTTCCTCCCTGCTCTTCAGCAGCTACTACTAGGGCCTCACACTGCTATCATATCCAGTAACATTAAATGATTTTGTGTAGTGCCACAGGGAGCTTCCTTGTGCTAGCTGCCAAGTAGATATGAAGTAAATGGACTATCTCTATTCCACATACTTAAAAAGCTTTTTCTGGAACATTCACTGCTACCTTCCCACCTTAATATCCACATTCTTGAGGTACCCCCAGGGCTCTCGAGTTAACCCTCCTCCTCCAGGGTTTTAGAGGCTGGGTATGAGTCAAGCTATATCTTAGAGAGACATCTGTGACACAGGGTGAGGGGGGTTTTGACTTTGAGCCCCTGGCTTCAGCCTTTTTCTGTGTGACACCAGAAACCAGGCATAGCTGATTTAGCACATGTAGGCACAGAGCATGGGGGAAGCCTCTGCACTGATCAGCAAATGCATCTGATGCAGGTCTCTGGACAGAGAGTTTGAGGCAGTCGAGTGCATGAATCTCATGTTCACTATGTGGGCTTTGACAGACCTGTCTCTCCTTTGCTTCTGTCTTGTCTTGCTTTTGTGCCACTGGTGAAAAGATGGCAATTCTGTGAGTTTCCCCCCAGTTTCCAAACAGAAGATTAGTTAGATTCATCTTGCTCTCTGAGTTGGTGCTACTTCTACATCTCTCAGCAGCTCTCAGAACAAAGGTGTTTTGTAACCTTTGTGGCTGTAGAAATAGTTATGTGAATAAGATTTGCTTGCAGTTGTCGTGTATTTTGACTCTCCCTATGTAGTGCACAGCAGTCAGTCTTTCTGAGTATGGCTAATACATAGGATTGGATGGAGAGGTCTGCATGCATCGACTATTGTTGATAAATTAGAATCTTCTTATTAAGTGAGGATAAGAGACTTTTCCTGGTGAGGGCCCAATTCTCTACATAAAGACAGAAGAAAGGGATGGTAGCATGGGCTGTTAGTTGCTAGGCACGCGATTCATCCTTCGACCTCAAGGACTTAGTATGGAGAACAACTGAGATAAATAATATGTGTTGGCTGTATCATCTCTTGCTTTTGCCAGAAAGTGTCAGTTTTTCATTGCATAATAATAGCACTGATGGCAATTATTACATGCTAGTATGTTTGGTACAGGGTATCCCTGTGTCCGTACATAAATGTATATTAAATGAAGAGAAAAGACAATGGTCATGAAAATGTTTGTGTGAGCCAAATCCCATCAGATAAACAGATATGTTTTTTTCAGTGTAATTCGGCATTGCAGTGATAACCCAGCAATAAAACCAATATAAGTACAGATATAAAGGTATGAAACAACATATTGTCAGAAGCAATAAAAAAGATTTAGCAATGTATAAACAGGATAGATCAGCAAGAGGCCAAGCATGGCAGTGGTTTATTATACACACCTACTTACTGAAAGCCATACTGAGCAGAATATAGAAGAGAAAACTGTTAAATTTGTGATGGCTGTTTTTATTATTATGCTCTTTAAGCAGGATCTAATTTGGAATTTGCATTCTACAAGAGTTCTGTTGTTTTTTTGGGGGGGAGTTTGATTTTAAGAGCGTTTAGCATTTATGTAACTCGTAATTCATCAACATACAAACATGAGCTCTAAACTGTAAAAGTGGCTCAGATGAAATACATGAAGATATGCTGCTGTGCTCTAGGTTAGTACAGCACTAAACAAGAAATGGGCATGGAGATACGTCCCTTGTCCCCCTGTGCGAGAACCAGCTTTGGTATAGCTATGTGTGGCTGCTGTTCACTGTTCTATATTGGCAGCACAAACCTCCCTAAAGCCATTGCAGAGATGTGGGACAACAGTAAGACAATTGCTGCTTTTGCTATCTTTCATGTAGCAAAGCTAGCTTAGTAGTCAGAAGAAAAAAAAAAAAAGATCACTGACTGCATGCTTTCCTGAAGCTCTTTCTCAGCGCGCATTTGCTCGGAGCTATAGAGCTGTAGTCTCAGCGTTAGCAAAATAAGGTGACACATTTATGCATTATGAGATTGGCTTAAAAATCATGAATTAAAGAACCAGATAAAAAAGTTGTATTCCTTTTTTATTATTTGCTTTAATTTTTATGAACATTTAGGATATAGTGGGATCATATTTTCATGCTTTTTCTGGGCTGATATTTTCAGAAGCTGGGGCTCTGAAAAATAGTATTGTGAAACCTCAATCTCACAAGTCATCAATGCACACTGCAGCTGAGCTGGGCCACATGTTCCTGTGGCTTCTGGGACAGCGCAGCCTTTGCTATTGTCGCTGCCGTTCTGCCTTGTCTAAGCAAGGCAGAAACCTTTGTGTATTTCTGAAACCTTTGGAGACCTCATAGAAAACCTGAGTATTACCGGTTGTGGTGGACAGTTGTAAGAAACACACTAAAAGCATAGATTTACCATTATTTTTCATCTTATAGCTTGCTGAGCATACACCCAGTAGTGAAGAGTCTAAAGAAAATGGGTATAACTGAGCAACAGAATAATAATAATATTATGGCCTTAATTATGGCCTTTAATGTGTGATGATTTTGAAAGAATTAAATTGAGAGCAAACGCCTTTGACATTTGGAGATCCATAGTACTTAGGATATATTTTGTGTAAACCCACTGGCCGATGAAATCTTGGTCCAGTTCAAGTCATCCATACAGATTTCTGTGGGACCAGGATTTAACCAGTAAGCCTTCCAACCAATTAGATTTTTGATAGCTTAGAACATGTTCTATCCTATTCTTATGCTCATGGATTGTGTTATGCTATTTTTACTGTGATCTGAGGTGCAGGGGAGTATAGAGTTTATTTTCTGAGAGAGGGTTGAGAGGGAGTTGTTTGTGTTTTCTCTAGTAATACTACCTAAAGCAGAGCGTGCTCTAGTTAAACTTGATGGTCTGATGCATTTTACATGTATCTGTCATTCTGGGGAATTACTTCTACATCTATAGATGAGGATAACTCCTCTCTTTTCCTGCACTGTTTTGCTCTTAGTGAAGCTAAGGCTCTGCAAATAAAAACCTAAATGTTGAGTATTTAGCTGTTACGTGCATTTTCAGTCTGCATATAAAGATAAACAGAGTTCAAAACTAAGAATATTTCATAATGTTTCTTGCAAACCAGAAACAAGTAGTAATGGCTTAACTGTGCCAACAAACCACTTCACATGGGGCACAGGTTTGGAAATGAACTTCAGCACAGACCTTGTAGACATCTGAACTCTATAAATCCACAGGTGTTTAAGTAGCCCTAAGGGCTAGGTCAGATAGCAGACTTGTTTCAGTATGACTTTACAAGGATTTAGTACTGTGTAAACAACACTTGCAAGGTTTTCTCTTTACTGCTGAGTAAAACCAGTAGCAGGAAGAGCCACCTTTGATTTTTGTACCATAAAAGATATAGTGCTCTTTTATTCCATAAACAGTGTTTACTAGAACATTTTTGAGCAATCCTAAATATCAAATTAAACTTTCTTAGCACGCATGTTTTAAGATGAGATGATAAAATGTGTGACATTCTTGAAAAGAAATTGCAGGGTGACTGGAGAGTTTTTCTGCTTTCTTTTTGTTGCTTTTGTTTGTTATTGGTTTTGGTCTTTATTTTTGGGGGAAGCATTCAAATCATTCTGGAGAAAATAAATTAGACTGTGTTTTTATATGCTCATGCAGCCTGCA
Organism: Chauna torquata; assembly: GCA_013399475.1. Lineage (NCBI taxonomy): Eukaryota > Metazoa > Chordata > Aves > Anseriformes > Anhimidae > Chauna > Chauna torquata. The sequence continues at coordinate 5,927 of VXAL01010446.1, read as the reverse complement.
GATCTTTAGGTCTGTGAATTTTGACCTAAAGTAATGTTGTTGTTAAAGATTTTGTAAGCAGATGGGCTTTTTTCTCAGGAAAGTAACCCCAAAGCATAAGCTAGCTTGCAGTTATAAGAAATCATGCTGAATTGATGGGGGGGGGCGGAGCTGGCTAATGCAGGGTGCTGAGAACAGTGTTCTATTTTTACCCCAAAATCTGATCTGCTGTAGTGAAGGATTTCCATCAGTACCTTTAAAAAAAAAAAAAAAAAAAAAAAGATGACTCCCCAGAAGAACATTGTAAAACAGCTTGAATGGGGAAACTGGATCCTACAGAGGAGGAGTAAGGAGCTGAAAGGAGTAAAGCAGTGTTCAGAGAGGGAAAACAAGATAACCAGAACCCGAGTGGAGTACAGTAATTAGGAACTGGAGAAGGAAATTAAAATCCTTAGGGAATTCAGTATCTGAGAAAAGAACTGAGAGAAATCCATTGAGGTTTATGAGAGGACAATTACTCCAAAAGCTTAATTAACTTGCATACAAAGCTTGGTTGAGACTTCTCCTTGTTTTTACACTAGTGTATGACTTCAGAAAATATAAACTGTTTCTTTAGTAGTAAATGCAAGCTAATGATCACTGTATTAGTCTATAGGAGCAATAGCTAGTGATTAATTCAATCACGTTTTCCTTCAGCATTTTGGTTTCTGCTTTTCTGCCCCTCATTGTTTAGTCTTAAAGCTATTTTGAGCACAGATAGTACTGCTGGGATTTAAGATGCATCAGTTGCCTAAGTTATTTAAATAAGTTTTGCTGTAGCTAACCACAGTATTTATGATACCTGAGATTTTCTTGTATAGTCAGCATAAAGGTTTACAGGAGTATATTGCAGAGATTGTGACAGATGTTTTCTAAATTTTGAGGGCAGAGAGGGACAGAGAGACAGTTTTCATTACCTTCACTCTGCCCTGGATTGTGCTTTCTGACAGAAGCCTAGTCAAGTTTGTGCTGTGTGGCCTTTTTGCCGGGCTGAAACATTGCCACAAGTGTACACATTGAATCTGGTGTTCTTTGTGTCTTCAAGCTGTCAGCTATCTTGACATCTGTCTACTACTCCTAAAGTCAGAGTTTCCTTTCTCAGTCAATGACTGCCTGTAACGTAGACAGAGGTATAACTTCCATCGATTCAACTTAACCGAATTACTGAAAATGTTTCTTGGAATGTGATGAGGAGAAAATCTTTGCACTTAACTGCATGTTACATAAATTAATTCTATGGAAACATCCCTACAGCTACATAATCCAGAAAATCTCGGTGTTGAGCGACTTCATGAATTTAATGGAATAGTATATATGTCATGCAGAAATTTTGTCTTTTATCAGAGAAATGACCAGATTGCATACCCTATAGTTCCCAAATATACAGATTGAGAAAATTTTCATCTTCTCTGGAACTGGTCTGACATTATCAGACCATTCAAAAGATTGTGAATTAAGTCTTATTTTTGTCAGACAGAACCAGTTCATCACTCCTTTTTTCTTTTTAATTGTATGTTTAACGTCATCTTGGAAATGTGTTTTGAATCATTGTAACCCAACAATTTTATTCCTGTCTTCTCTTCCCACCCCCCACACCATTCTTCAGGTTATTTTGAAAACCTGTCTCTTTACAAATCACATTATATTTGTTGTATACATTAAATCAAAGGCTTTCGACTTCCAGAGCAGGCTGTATGAACATTCATCTTGTGTGTACATCAGCTCGCATTCTACCTAAGTGCGGTGAATTTGGTTTGTATTAATTACAGGGTGCATTTGACTGTGTCTACATGATAGACTAACAATTTCAAATCATATGCAAATGAAAGGAAATCATTTTTCCATTTATAGAGTAGGTGAGAAATAGTGTATTCTGAAAAGAAATATAAATACAGGTATGCCAGAGGTTTGCTAGTCTGTGTAAATCCACTCTCACTCATATAAGGAAAGCTACATGAAATTGAATTGTTACAATGTTTAGGCTTGGTATTGTGATCTTTTTTGCTTACTTCAAAGAAGTGTTCTCAGTCTAAAAACTGCATGTTAAAGAAAGCACAGAAAAACATAAGCTAATACTTATTTTTTTAAACTGGGCACAGGGATCTTATTACTCTACATTAGCCAAACCGATTTATGGAGAGACACAAAGAACAAGTATATCTAGATCTCACTGGGGTGTTTACCCGAATANCCTCTTTATATATCAACCTCAAATTCAAGAGAAAAATTGTAGTAATAAGAATTTGCTAGTACGTAAAAGAAATTCTTGGGTTCAGCAGGATTTACTAGCAGCTTAGGTCTACAGTCTCAGCCTCTTAAAATGTATATAGAGAGGTAAATTATTTAATAGACTTACAGCAAAACTGGATAAAAAAAATTTGAAGTCTCATCTTCATCACTGGCATTTCATATGCTTGAGTTAATTATAAAGATCTTGGTGGTCTCAAACATGAATGTAGTTAGGACTATATAAAGTGCCTATTATAAATAGTGTGTTCGTAAGTAGGGTACTTTAACAAAGGCCGAAAGTTTGCCGAATGCTGACTTTGTTATAAAGCAGCCCATGGAGAGCTAGCACAGGGATGTATTGCATTTCTCCTGAGGTACCCCAGAGCTGAACTCTGGACTGTTTTCATTGCAGAAGTGGAGATGTGGCATTTCTAATGGGGATATATATAATTGGTAGACCCTCCCGGATTTGCTGGCTGCTAATGGGGATTGGCCCCATTATCTGGTGTTGTTTTGTTGCTCCTTTCAGTTGGAGATATTCTGCAATCCTCTGTCAAGAATAAACATGTTACCTCCCCTACAAAGCTCTTTCCCCTCAGCTTTTCAAGAGGGACTAGCATTTCGTGCTCTGTTTTTCAGAAACTTCTTGCTTGGATAGGTAATCAGGTTGTTGGCTTTTTAGTAGAAGTAAAGGGCCTAAAAATGGTTAAGACTACCGAGACACATTGAAGAGGAGCTTAAAATATTCCTACTGCACTGTGAGACTGTGTACTTAAAGAGCCAGAGCTTCATGTGGTGAGTGGCTTTAACCATGAAATGAGCAAGCTGTATTGCACAAAGTTTTAGCAATAAGGCACACTTTCATTAGGAAGAAAGAGAAATATAAATGCAAGACAAGATAAAATGTTTCTTAATTAGAAGAACTTAATATTGTGTTATATGTATTTTGTGTAACTTACCTGACCAGAAAAATTGGGAGTGTCTGTGCTGTTCTGAAATACAGCACTGCTGTTCCTATGATTTCTTTGCTGTATTTCATTAGCTTATCTTTAATTTGGTGTTTTTTTGTTTTTTTTTTTTTCTCATGAAAGACTGATAGAATTCTGGTTTTCTACTTTTATCCATGTTTCTCAGAATCATTTGCTTTGTACAATAAATCAAAGTCCAAATAAGGTTGAGACTATTCCTTGACGTTTATGGAACCACATTCACATTAATTATAAAAACCGCCCTAAAAATTAAAACTGGATTTCCAGTCCTCTAGTGAGATATGGAATAGGGAATTCAAAGATTGATAGATCTCTAACCAAAGGAAACTGTAGTCACCGTTTCTCATCTTCAGGATAACCAAGTTACAAATGCAGTGAGCCCTGTAATTTATGGTTCAGTTTAGTTGCACCTCTAATTAAAGGCAAACACAAAGTGTGTTTGTAAGTTCCCTCCTTTTGAATGAGAACAGGCAAACCCTTTCTTAAATAACTACTCTTTCTTCACACAAGTCGCAGCTCTCTTTCTGAGAGCTCTGAAAAGAGCTTAAGTTAGTTGATAGAAAGTAGCTCCCGGTAACTAATTCTAGCAGGGAGGTCACTCCATTTCAGTCTTTTGTGTTGCCATTCTATTTTTAAAAAGACAAGGAGAAATAAGAATGCTAATCAACAGGGGCTGCCAGAAAAGACTATTTAATAAAAATTAGTAGAAATGGTAGGCAGAGGTTTTAATGTCAGTGGCCATAGCAAGGGAACTGACAAACTGTTCTAATAAACAGGACCCCAAAACAGTTATGTATTCATTTAAGATTTC